>PISX010008042.1:0-84793 GCA_004024625.1 Mellivora capensis | reverse complement strand
GTCTGATAGCCATTTGTATGTCTTCATTGGAGAAGTGTCTGTTCATATCTTCTGCCCATTTTTTGATATGATTATCTGTTTTGTGTGTGTTGAGTTTGAGAAGTTCTTTATAGATCCTGGATATCAACCTTTCATCTGTACTGTCATTTGCAAATATCTTCTCCCATTCCGTGGGTTGCCTCTTTGTTTTGTTGACTGTTTCCTTTGCTGTGCAGAAGCTTTTGATCTTGAGGAAGTCCCAAAAGTTCATTTTCACTTTTGTTACCTTTGCCTTTGGAGACATATCTTGAAAGAAGTTTCTGTGGCTGATATCAAAGAGGTTACTGCCTATGTTCTCCTCTAGGATATTGATGGATTCCTGTCTCACATTGAGGTCCATGCAATATGTGCCCTCCATAATACCCACCACCTGGCTCCCCCAACCTCCCACCCCCTGCCCGTTCAAAACCCTCAGATGGTTTTTCAGAGTCCATAGTCTCTCATGGTTCATCACCCCTTCTAATTTCCCTCAACTCCTTTCTCCTCTCCATCTTCCCATGTCCTCCATGTTATTTGTTATGCTCCACAAATAAGTGAAACCATATGATAATTGACTCTCTCTGCTTGACTTATTTCACTCAGCATGATCTCTTCCAGTCCCGTCCATGTTGATACAAAAGTTGCGTATTCATCCTTTCTGATGGAGGCATAATACTCCATAGTATATATGGACCACATATTCTTTATCCATTGGTCTGTTGAAGGGCATCTTCGTTCTTTCCACAGTTTGGCGACCATGGCCATTGCTGCTATAAACATTGGGGTACAGATGGCCCTTCTTTTCACTACATCTGTATCTTTGGGATAAATACACAGTAGTGCAATTGCAGGGTCATAGGGAAGCTCTATTTTTAATTTCTTAAGGAATCTCCACACTGTTCTCTAGAGTGGCTGCACCAACTCGCATTTCCACAAACAGTGTAAGAGGGTTCCCCTTTCTCCACAGCCTCTCCAACACTCGTTGTTTACTGTCTTGTTGATTTTGGCCATTCTAACTGATGTAAGGTGGTATCTCAATATGGTTTGGGACTGATGACTAATGATGATGAACATTTTTTCATGTGTTTGTTAGCCATTTGTGTGTCTTCTTTGGAGAAGTGCCTGTTCATATTTTCTGCCCATTTTTTGATGTGATTATCTGTTTTTGGGTGTTGAGTTTGAGGAGTTCTTTATAGATCTTGGATAGCAGCCCTTTGTCTGTAATGTCATTTGCAAATATCTTCTCCCATTCCGTGGGGTGGCTCTTTGTTTTGTTGACTGTTTTGCTGTTCAGAAGCTTTTTATTTTGGTGAAGTTCCAAAAGTTCATTTGCTTTTGTTTTCTTTGCCTTTGGAGACACGTCTTGAAAGAAGTTGCTATGGCTGATATAAAAGAGCTTACTGCCTATGTTCTCTAGGATTTTGATACATTCCTGCCTCACGTTGAGGTCTTTTATCCATTT
Organism: Mellivora capensis; assembly: GCA_004024625.1. NCBI lineage: Eukaryota > Metazoa > Chordata > Mammalia > Carnivora > Mustelidae > Mellivora > Mellivora capensis. The sequence goes on along the minus strand of PISX010008042.1, from coordinate 83,313 downwards.
CAAGTTTATCATTGTTTATGGTGTAAGAGAATGGTCAAGTTTCATTCTTCTATACATAGCTGTCCAGTTTTCCCAGCACCATTTATTGATGAGACTGTCTTTTTTCCACTGTATATTTTTTCCTGCTTGTCGAAGATTATTTGACCATAGAGTTGAGGGTCCATATCTGGGCTCTCTACTCTGTTCCACTGGTCTGTGTCTGTTTTTGTGCCAGAACCATGCTGTCTTGGTGATCACAGCTTTTGTAGTAAAGCTTGAAATCAGGCAATGTGATGCCTCCAGTTTTGTTTTTCTTTTTCAACATTTCCTTAGCAATTCGGAGTCTCTTCTGGTTCCATACAAATTTTAGGATTGTTTGTTCCAGCTCTTTGCAAAGTGCTAGTGGAATTTTGATTGGGGTGGAATTGAAAGTATAGATTGCTCTAGGCAATATAGACATATTAACAATGTTTATTCTTCCGATCCATGGGCATGGAACGATCTTCCTTATTTTTGTGTCTTCTTCAGTTACTTTCATGAGTGTTTTATTAATCCTTGAATACAGATCCTTTACCTCTTTGGTTAGGTTTATTCCAAGGTCTCTTCTGGTTCTTGTTGCTATAGTAACTGGAATCGATTCTCTAATTTCCCTTTCTATATTTTCATTGTTAGTGTATAAGAAAGCAACTGATTTCTGTACATTGATTTTGTATCCTGCTACATTACTGAATTGCTGTATGAGTTCTAGTAGGTTGGGTTGGGTGTTTTGGGTTTTCTGTATAAAGTATCATGTCATCTGTGAAGAGAGTTTGACTTCTTCTTTGCAATTTGAATACCCTTTATTTCTTTTTGTTGTCTAGCTGTTGCTAGGACTTCTAGTACTATGTTGAACAACAGTGACAAGAGTGGATATCCTTGTCGTGTTCCTGATCTCCAAGGGAAGGCTGTCAGCTTTTCCCTATTGAGAATGATTTTCGCTATGGGTTTTTCATAGATACATTTTATGAAGTTGAGAAATGTTCCCTCTATCCCTATATTTTGAAGCGTTTTATTCAGGAATGGATGCTGTGTCTTGTGAAATGCTTTTTCTGCATCAATTGAGAGGACCATGTGGTTCTTCTCTTTTTCTTATTGATTTGTTCTATTACATTGATTGATTTGGGAATGTTGAACCATCCTTGTAACCCAGGGATGAATCTCACCTGGTCATGCTGGATAATCTTTTTAATGTGCTGTTGGATCCTGTTTGCTAGGATCTTGTTGGGAATCTTAGCATCCATATTCATCAGTGATATTAGTCTGAAATTCTCCTTTTTGGTGGGGTCTTTGCCTGGTATGGGGATCAAGGTAATGTTGGCTTCATAAAAGAGTGGACGTTTTCCTTCTGCTTCAATTTTTTGAAACAGCTTCAGGAGAATAGGTGTTATTTCTTCTTTGAAAGTTTGGTAGAATTCCCCAGGGAATCCGTCAGGTCCTGGGCTCTTGTTTTTTGGGAGGTTTTTGATCACTGCTTCAATCTCGTTACTAGATATCAGTCTATTCAGGTTGTCAATTTCTTCCTGGTTCAATTTTGGGAGTTTATAAGTTTCCGGGAATGCATCCATTTCATCTAGTTTGTTTATCTTATTCGCATATAACTGTTGATAATAGCTTCATATGATTGTTTCTATTTCCTTGGTATTAGTCATGATCTCTCCCTTTTCATTCATAATTTTATTAATCTAGGTCCTCTCTCTTTTCTTTTGGATTAGTTTGGCCAGTGGTTTGTCTATCTTATTGATTCTTTAAAAGAACCAGCTTGTAGTTTCATTGATGTGTTCTTTTCTATCTCTGGTTTCTATCTCATGGATTTCTGCTTTAATCTTAATCATTTCCTTTCTTGTACATGGAGTTGGCTTAATTTGTTGTCAACTCTCCAGTTCTTTAAGGTGTAAAGAGAGCTGGTGTATTCTGGGTTTTTCAGGTTTTTTGAGGGGGGCTTGGATGGCTACATATTTCCCCCTTAGGACCACCTTTGCCGTATCTCTTAGGTTTTGGACTGATGTGTCTTCATTCTCATTGGTTTCCATGAGTTGTTTAAGTTCTTTGATTTCCTGGTTGATCCAGACATTCTTAAGCAGAGTGGTCTTTACCTTCCAAGTGTTTGAATTCCTTCCAAACTTTTTCTTATGGTTGAGTTCAAGTTTCAAAGCATTGTGGCCTGAGAATATGGAGGGAATAATCTCAATCTTTTGGTATTGGGTAACCCCTGATTTGTGACCCAGAATGTCGTCTATTCTGGAGAAAGTTCCATATGCGTTCTAGAAGAAGGAGTATTCTGTTTTTTAAGGGTGCAGTGTTCTGTATACATCTATGTGGTCTATCTGTTCCAATCTGTCATTCAGTGCTCTTGTTTCTTTAGTGATTTCCTGCTGGGATGATCTGTCTGCTACTGAGAGTGGTGTGTTAAGATCCCCTACTACTAATGTATTCATATCAATATGACTCTTTATCTTGATTAACAGTTGTCTTACGTAGTTGGCTGCTCCCATATTGGGAGCGTAAATATTTACAATTGTTAGATCTTCTTGGTGGCTAGACCCTTTATGAATGATGTATGTCCTTCTTTATCTCTGACTACAGTCTTTAGTTTAAAATCTAATTTACCTGATATGAGAATCGCTACCCCAGCTTTCTTTTGAGGCATATTGGCATGAAAGATGCTTCTCCATCCCTTCCTTTTCAGTCTGGATGTATTTTTAGGTTCCAAATATGTCTCTTGTACAAGACAGCATATGGACAGTTCCTGTTGTTTTATCCAATCTGCAACCCTGTGCCGTTTTATGGGAGCATTTAGGTCGTTCATATTAAGAGTGATTATTAAAAAGATACATCTTTATTGACATCATGTTGCCTGTGAAGTCCTTATTTCTATAGATTGTCTCTGTCAATTTCTGTTCTATGTCACTCTTGGGTTCTTTCTTCTTTTGTAGAACCCCCCTTCTTATTTCTTATAATGCTATCTTGGTGGTCACTCTTTTAAACCTTACCTGTCTTGGAAGCTCTTTATCTCTCTATCCATGCTGAATGTCAGCCTTGCTGGATAAAGTATTCTTGGCTGCATGTTCTTCTCATTTAGCACCCTGAGTATGTCTTGCCAGCCCTTTCTGGCTTTCTGGGTTACTGTGGACAGGTCTGATATTATTCTTATGGACCTTCCTCTGTATGTAAGGAATTTCTTTCCTCACCTACCCTCAGAAGCTCTTGTCTAAAATTATGATTCGTCAGTCTCACAATGAAGTGCCTCAAGGTCTTTCTAGAGTCATTGATCTTGGGCAGGTGTTCTTTTTTCCTCTAGCACAGGAACACTGGTTCCATTCCCCAGATTGGGAAAATTTTCATCCAGAATTTGTTCAGTTATAACTTTTAGTCTTCTCTCTTTTGCCTCCCCTTCAGGAATCCCAATAATTCTGAGGTGGGAATGTTTCATGGCATCATTTATTTCCCTAATACTGTTTCATGGCTTCTAAGCTGTTTCAGGCCTCCTCCTGATCCTTTTTCTCTATCAGTTTGTCCTCTAGATCACCAATTCTGTCTTCTGCCTTGGTTACCCTATCTGTTAAGAGTATTTAGCTTAGATTGGATCTCATTGATAGCATTTTTAACTTCTTCCTGGGCAGGTTTCACTTCTTCCCTTATCGATTCTATGTTGTCACTAATGGTTTTCTCCAACCTAGCCATTGCCTGAATAATTGTTACGCTGATTTCCCTTTCGGACATACTATGTATGTCCATATCCAATACTTCTCTGGCAGAGGGGCCAGTCTCTGAATGTTTCCTCTGTTGGGTGTTCCTACTCCTAGTCATTTTGATGAGAGGTGGTCGAGGGGATGTATAGCTGAATATATCCACCATGATCCAGGCATGTTGCACCCTGGCATGCTCTCCACTGGTGTCTTCTGCCCCCATAGAGATCCAGAAGTATATAATCCTACATCTCAGGCTGATTTCATGGCTGTTGAGAGTGTTCTGGGAGACACTTATCTCACTTTAGGGGACTGGTTGAAACGGTCTCCTACTTCTCTGCCATCTTGCTAGCAGGCTCAGTATACTTCTTTAAATTGATATACAGACATATCTCGTTTTATTTTACTCTGCCAATTTTGTGTTTTTTACAAATTTAAGCTTTGGCAACCCTATGTCTTGCAAATCTATAGGCACTATATTTCCAACAGCATTTGCTCACTTGTCTCTGTCACATTTTGGTAATTCTTAGAATAAAGCTTTGTCATTATTGTTTGTTATAGTGATCTGTGATCAGTGATTATGACTTGCTGAAAGCATGAAAATGGTAAGCTTACAGTATTTTTTAAGTAAATTATGTACATAGTTTTTTTAATATATTGGTACTGCACACTTAATAGACTTAATGGACTTAATATTATGGTGTATTGTAGTGTATATATAACTTAATAGACTTAATAGATTATAATGTAGTATAAACATAACTTTTATATCTACTGAGAAGCAACAAAAAAAATCATCTGACTTGCTTTATTGCAATATTCACTTTATTGTAGACTGAGACCAAACCTGCAATATCTTTGAGGTATACCTGTAGCCATGAAGGAGTATGTATAACACTATACCTTTTTCAAAAACTTGAACTCTGATTAAAAGGAAAAAATTCATACCTTTCTTATCCTACTTGCCTCTAAAAATACAGAAGTATCATGAGCTTATTGAAAGATTTTTCTCTAAGTTGAAAAATTCCTTAATTTACATTCATTGGTACAAATTAGTCAGTTTATACTTTAATTGTAACACTTGTTTGTTTTTTTTCAAATCTAATTACATCTGTTTAGATATTATCACATTTACAACACTATAGTTTAGGTTGTGTGAAACTTCATTTTCAAGCCCCCCCCCCCAATTTTCAGTTTATTAAATTCTCTGGAGTACAGTAGTTTCTAAACATAAATTGTGTGATGCAGAGTTAATTAGTATTCCTTGTTGATACTGACTGCTTTGAAGACATTGTTTTTCTTATCACAACATTTTTTTTCTATTTTACTTATATATGTGAAAATATTCTGTCCTTTAAACACACAACAGTCACAAACGCATGCACTCCCCAGGCCCTCAAGTCATCATTATATTGTGAAGCCTGTGCTGCTATCCCTGCTTTTAACTTTTATATTACAGTGAAATCTGCCTCCCATATGTCTAGATAATATGCTGTGAGGGGCACCCTGAAATATGTGGTACACAATTGCCTTGCATACTAGCTATGACTAGTTATTGTACGTTCCTGTGCAAACACACGACCTTTATGACAAGAAATTACAATTTTTGGAAGTTTTATATTAGGGGAGGGACTGAGGAAAAGGAATTAAAACCTAGACCAAGCCAAAAAGCACGCGTGCACGTGTGTGTGTGTGTGTGTGTGTGTGTGTGTGTAGTGATTGAGCAAGTGATGAAAAGAATGAAAGAGTGGGAATCAGGGATGATTTTCAGAATTGGATGATGAGAAAGAAAGTATGAAAGTATGAGAAAGAATCAGGGATAATTTTCATAATTGGAATGAGTTAAATATGTCTGTTTCTTGCATAAATTGATGGACTTGTAAAGAGCATTTGAAAATGCAAAGGAAGACTTTCCAATATATGCTCCTTATCTTCTGCCAATAATAATTATTTAAAAATCAACTATATATTTGTATATAAAACTACACTGAGGTTTATAATTCATTTTCAGTAGAAGACTAATGTATGGCTTGGTTTATAACTCTAAATACAGACACATTGCAAGGAAACAAAAAGATAAACACAACTGTAGTTTCTTTCATTTAAATTTTTGTTTTCCTCATACACTGACATAAAAAACATAATATGGTGCTATAAGTATACTTGTTGAAATCATTGTGACTAAACAGTAATGGATATAGTTAACTGTTGTGTTGGGTAATATGGCTGGCAGAAAAAAGTAATTCTCTGGTTTACCAAAAAAAAAAAGGTTTTTTTGTTTGTTTTTTTTTTTATTTGTCTTTTTTGTTGTTGTTGGTGGTGGTGGTGGTTCTTGGTGATTTCTCCATATATCAGGAGTGGCAATAAACAATTTCAGCACTGAGCAGACCAAAAAAATGATGGTTTATGGGACTAGCTGTATAGCCGTAGGTCTTGGTTGACCACAAAGACTGTTACCATAGAGGATTTAAATGAACCCAGCTGGCTTAGTATTCTGTGAATTTCTGTAGTCATTTTCTGAGTTTAATCTTATGACTGATTTTGTAATTCTCACAGTGGGAGAAAGTTGACAACATGACTGGCATTTAGTGAATATAATTAATAGGTTTAAAAACAAATTCTTTTTTATCTGTAAAAGCTGTTTGAAGGGGATTTAACCCTATATGAAACTGTTGTTCAAAAAATGTGACCACTGTGACAGAATGTGACTGGTCGTTTTATAAACTGATTTTCCTATCAAACAAAGCCATACTAGTGTAGGCATGGTATAACTTTAAGAAGGAGGGCCAATGACCATGGAAGGGATTTGTATATAGTAGTTCATATTCAGATAAAACTGAACATCCAGTTATCTCTGTGATAATTTTAGGCAATCTAAGAACTACTCATATACATATATTTTTTAGCTAGTAATTGGACAGCAAATTTGCCACATTATTTGAGCTCTTATTTTCTATCAGACCCTGTGCTACATGCTTTGCAGTGATAAAGAAAAATAAAACATACATCTCTAGTCCTTGAGGGCCTCCAGAGCTAGTTGGGAGATATGGAATATTATAATACAAAAACAAGAGACAGGAAAGTAGGGGGAAGTGAGATAGGGTGGAATTTGGGAGGGAGATAGTGTACATGAGACATATTCTTTGATGCTATAAATACAGGTTGACTAACTACAGGAAAGTACTGCATTCAATAATAACCTATTTTGTATGGCTGCCTTACTTCTTTAGAAAGGAAAAACACAATACCAGCCCCAGATACATGTACTTTACTTCTCTCCCTCAAACAATTGCTTAGATTTTGTTTTCCCTGACTTGTGTCATAGGCAGAAATGCAAAGCCTTGCCATTCACTTTTTAAAAATCTGCGTTATCAGAATACTCTTTTCCCCATTTATGCCACAGTAAGAGAGTTTTAAAAACTGCTTCCTACATGCTTTCTACAATTAAATGTTACTATTTTAAATTTTTTGGACAAAGTTAATCAGTACCTATTTAAAAACAGCACTATAACGGTACTATTCTATGACTGTTATATATGTCTATACCCTTCCTGACTCACTAATTTGGCAAAAATATCAAATAATTCTTTCAGCAAGAGGATGCCATGAGATTGTCCAGGTAAATTAAATAAGTCTAAAGAAAGTAACTATTAAATGCTCAGTGTGAGAGATAACTTTAGAATTGAAGCAACCCAGTATTGAGGACACATAAGCTATTCAGGAGCTAACTGTTGAGGAAAAGGAGTTCAATATGAAAATTTAAGCAAGTAGCTAGATATTTATATTAAAACCAAATATTTTACTTAGAAACTTGTTCTGAGAGATGCTGAAAAGCATTGTAAGCTATTAAAAGATTTAGGGAGAGATATAGATGCATGATTCCAATGGTCTTTTATCAGTCATAGCCTGGTCAGTTCAGACCCCTTTATGTTTCCAAATTTCAGCTTCAGTGAAGTATAGGACAAAATCCAAGTTATTAGTCAACTTCTACAGCCATTTTTGTAGGACTTTTGTTTGTTTTATTATTATTTTAAGAAGTAAAAAGACATACAACCTTGAGATTTTAACTTAACCTGTAACTTTTAAACGTAATTTTACCAAAGTTTAATTGACCTAGAATTGTATTTACTCATTCTTTTTAGGTATATAGTTTGACGAATTTTGTTACTTGTATACAGTTGTGTAACATCCATCACAATCAATATATAGAACAGTTCCATCAACCTGTATCATCATGCCCCTTTGCAGTCAGTCCCCACTCCCAGCTCCAAGCAACTGTGGATTTGCTTTGTGTCACTGTAGTATTGCCTTCCTCTAGAATTTCATATGAATGGAATCATCCAGTAAATGTAGTCTTTTGTGTTACTTTATGTTTGGTATGACTTTCAGTTAACATAATGTTATGGTATATATCAATAGTTCGTTTTTATTGCTGAATAATATTCCATTGTCATTAGTTACCTTTCATCAGTTGATGCATATTTGGGTCGATTCTACTTTTTGGCTGTTAGAAATAATGCTATTAGTATTTACATATGAGACAAATTTTGTTTATCTTGGGTAAATACCTAAGAATGGGAATTCTGAGTCATATGTAAATTATAGGTTTAATTTGAAAAGATAGTGTTTTTCAAAGTGTCTGTACCATTTTATATTCATACATACAATTAAATTAAGCTAACAGTGAGATATCATTTCATACTTATGTTGACAAAAATTTAAAATGATGGTAATATCAAGTATAAGTAAGAATATATGTCAAAGGCAACTGCTGGTGAGAATGTAACTTGGTTCCTCTATTTCAGAAAACAATATTGTACTATCTCAAAATGGTAAAGGTACAATACATAGAAATGCTATCTAGAATATTTTCTAGATAAACTCTTACATAAGGACTCTGAAGACATGTACAAGAATGATGATAGTATCAAAGGATATCTCACAGAGTAAAAAAGCAAACCACAAAATTGGTAAAAATATTTGTAAATCACATATCTGATAAGGGATTAATGTCCAGAATATATAAAGAACTCTTACAACTCAGTAATAACAATTACAAAAGCAATAAACTAATTCAAAAATGGTCAAAGGACTTCAATAGCCGTCCCTTTAAAGAAGATGGACAATAAGTACATGAAAATTTGCTCAACATCACTAATCATTAGGGAAATGCAAACCAAAACTACAGTGAGATACCACTTCATATCCATTAGGATGGCTACTATGTAAAAAATTTAAAAAGGTTAGTGAGGATATGGAGAGATTGAAATTCTTGTGAATTACTGGTGCAAATGTCAAATGATACAGGGCATTATGGAAATTGGTATATTGGTTACATATTTGTACACCAATATTCAAAGTATCATTATTCACAATAACCAAAAGTGGGAGCAGCCTAAGTGTCTATTGACAGATGAATGAGTAAACAAAATGTAGTGTATACATATAATGAAATATTATTTCGCCTTTGAAAAGAAGGAAGTTCTGGCAATTCTTCAACATGGATGAATCTTTTTAAAAAATATTTATTTATTTGAGAGAGAGCGAGCATGAGCAGGGAGAGGAAGAAGCAGACGCCCCTGCTGAGAAGGGAGCCTGATGTGGGGCTTGATCCCAGGACCTTGGGATCATGACCTGGGCCAAAGGCAGTTGTTTAACTAACTGAGCCACCCAGACACCCCAACATGGATGCATCTTAAAGACGTTATGCTAAGTGAACCAAGTCAGACACAAAAGGACAGACATTGTGTGATCCCACTTATATGAGGTACCTGGAATAGTCAAATTCATACAGACATAGACCAGTGGTTGCCAGGGTTTGGGGCTAGTGGGTAGAAGGAAGTAGAGAGTTATTGTTTAATGGGTACAGAGTATGATATGATTAAAAAGTTCTGGAGATGGACAGTGGTGATTATTGCACAACAGTGTGAAAGTACTTAATACTGCCTCACTGTACACTTAAAAATGGTTAAAATGGCAAAATGTATTTAGTGCATATTTTGCTGTAATAAAAGAATGTTCACAACAACATTATCTATAATAACATCAGTAATAATGACCCCTCCCCCAAAGAAATGGAAATCAGATAATGGAAATGTTCAATGGGAGAATGTCATTAACATTAAAATTAAAAGTAATTGTACTTATATGGTAGAATTGTGTACAGTAGTGAAAATAATGAATTTCTATAATTACAAACATCAGCATAATTCTGTAAATCATCCTAAATAGCTGCTCCTCAGTGCTGGATTCTAATTATGCTTTAGCACTATTACATATCTTGGATCTTCAGAGTTATTCTTAAGTAGCTAAAGCCACTAATGTTGAACCTCCAAATGCCATTTATTTACAAAATATATACATAGTAAAATTAATTCTATACACCCTTTGGGTAGTGATAGTAATCCTTAAAGCTATGCACAGAAAAAAAAAAACTACTCTCAAACCTCATACATACGGAACAGTTTTTGTTAAGTAAAATACTCATGACAATAAATAAAAGTTCAGTTTAAGTGCTTGAACCATTACTGAGAAGAAAACACCTAACACCTTAGAGATATTCGTGCTTGTAAATTATTCCTATACCAATTTAAAATAGTTTGAATTTTGTTAAAAGTATTCTCAGAAGAATTTCTATTTGGTAATCTTTCTGTAGATGGGTTTATTAAGAACCCTTGAAAGTACCAGACTAACTTTCATTTTGAAGTATAGACATAATTCATTAGTTCTTTCTGGCCTTTCCTAAAATAAGTATGAATATGTATATTTTAATTTGCACTGTTCCTAGCTAATGCAAATGCATGTGCAGGCCATTCTTCTTGAATAAGTGGGGCTACAAGGGAAAATGCTGAGAGATGGAGCAGAAAGACTAGGAAAGCAAAATTTGTCCTCTTTGGGAAACTAACGTCAGAAATGCCCTGCTGGGTCTGAAGGTAGCAATTGAGATGAATCCTTTTGCCATTTAATGTTGTCATGGTTTCCAGTTTAAGCTCTCCTTTCACAGATTACTGCCATAAATTAAGCTAACATGTGTAAAACTCTTAAATTGCTTGACTTTTTATCATCTGTTCCTTTCTTTTTAGAAATACCATTATAATAGCAAAATCAAGAGTGTAAAAAAGGGATGATCAGGCCTGCATAAAGAATTAAGACATCTTTCCACCATAAATTACGTTTGGCTGAGGTAGTGTCAGCTCTGGTCATGGAGCACCCAGAAAAGCATTTGGTGACAAATTTAGAAATAAAGTCAGGAAAGCATGTATTAAACCTGTCTGTCATAGTTACAGAGCTAATGTCTTTATGGTAATTGCAGTCCTTAAAAATACATTATCTTTCTCATTGTTATTGCAGTGTGTGGTGGTGTTGAAGAAAGCAATAATTTGTAAACAATGCTTGGTGGAGAGAACAGAAGTTAATTTTGTTTAAATAAAGGAGACTAACATTAGAATTCATGTGCTGTATGAAGACTGGCAAGTGGTAGTAGTTGTTTTGGTCTATGCACTGGAGCATTCTTGATTACTTAAATATTAACTGTTCTATGAATATAGAAACATAATAGGGAAAAAAGAAACATGATTAGGGTAGATTTTCACTAAAAGAAATGTAGTTGAATTTTCTGATCATCTTGGTAATTTAGATGGGTTTATTCCAATGACTCAATCATATTTCTTTACTGCATCTTATGATCTCCTTTCTTTCCAGGCACCATCCAGTGTAAATGTTTATATGTTATGTTGCTATCTGTCAAAACTCGTTCCTTGATAAGAATTATTGGGCAGTTCTGATATTTCCTAATACATGGCCTGTTGGTAAGTTTGCTGAGTTTCATGTGGCCATTTTTATAAATACCAGGGGGGAAAAGAGGGGATCTGAAAGGCCTTCCTTAAGATACAATTTACAGACCAGACTTTTCTCACATTAAAGTTTTAATGTACTTTAAAGATAGACTGGCTTAAATGTGCCTGACCATTTAAACATGTGCTTGACCACTTCATTTCTTGCATTCCTTATATGAAATTCGGTGTCATCTCTGGTAAATATTTATTCCACAGTAGTTCATGCCAAAAAACCTACTGTTCCTCTTGCACATTCTTGCTTCTTTCTAGAAGAGAGCATTCTCCTGCAGCTGGCTGGATATTTGCTCCATTACTCAGTCTGATAATTCTACCACTTTGTAAGTTGAGTGTGAGATTTCTTAGGTAAGGGCATAGGTTCAAAGCTTTGTTCCTATATGATGTGTGATAATGCAGGAACACATTATTACTCTTGGCCTTCAAACCCCAAATGGCTTTGCTTATACAGGAAACACAATATCAGAATGTACCTCTGTTATGGATAGGGATGATGCTTCTTCTTTCTGCCTTCTTTTTCTTTGCATTCATCCACTGCAGCTTGATCTCTGCAAGTTCATATGAATAAACTCTGTTTGGCATGTAAGTCAAGGTTTTTGTATACTTGGAACCAGTACATATTGGCCCAGAAAATAGGACCAGTGAAATATATTTGAAATGCAAGACTTTTATAGAAATTATTGAAGCCTGATGTCTGGAACTAAAATGTAATATTCTACTTCAAAATTCTTGAGTAAATATTCAAGCAACAATTCAGATTTTCCAGTAAGAAGTGAGTTTACAGCTTGTGTTTTACTCAGAAGGCATGAATGAGCTCCTTGATTATCTAGTCCATCATTATGATAATACATAGTAGACAAGACAGTTCATAGTACCATGAAAGTATATTTTCTTTTTTTAAACACTTTTAATTTAAATTCAACTGATGAACTTATATTATTGGTTTCAGAGGTATAGGTCTGTGATTCATCAGTTTTATATAATATACAGTAGTCATTACATCACATGCCCTCCTTAGCATTCTTCACCTAGTTGCCCCATCCCACCGTCCTCCCTCCCCTCCAACAACCCTCATTTTGATTCCTCTGATTAAGAGTCTCTTATGGTTTATCTTGTTTTATTTTTTCCTCTCTTCCCCTATGATCCTCAGTTTTGTTTCTTAAATTCCACATATGAGTGAGATTGTATAACTGTCTTTCTCTTATTGACTTATTTCTTCTAGCATAATAGCCTCCAATTCCAACCATGTTGTTGCAAATGGCAAGATTTCTTATTTTTGATGGCTCTGTAATATTCCCGTGTGTGTGTGTGTGTGTGTGTGTGTGTGTGTGTGTGTGTTCACACCACATCTTCTTTATCCTTTCATCTGTTGATGGACATATGGGCTCTTTCCATAGTTTGGCTATTGTGTACATTGCTACTATAAACATTTTGGGGTGCAGGTGCTCTTTCCAATCACTACATTTGTATCTTTGGGGTAAATACCCAGTAGTGCAATTTCCGGATTGTAGCTCTATTTTCAACTTTTTGAGGAACCTCCATACTGTTTTCCAGAGTGGCTGCACCAGCTTGCATTCCCACCGACAGTGTAGGAGTGTTCCCTGTTCTCCCCATCCTCGCCAACAATTGTTGTTTCTTGATTGGTTAATTTTAGCCATTCTGACTAGCATGAGATGGTATCTCATTGTGGTTTTGATTTGTATTTCCCTGATGTCAGGTGATGTTGAGCATTTTTTCATGTGTCTGTTGGTCATTTGTAGGTCTTCTTTGGAGAAATGTCTGTTCATATCTTCTGCCCATTTCTTGATTGGATTATTTGTTCTTTGGATGTTGAATTTGATAAGTTCTTTATAGATTTTAGATACTAGCCCTTTCTCTGATATGTCATTTGCAAATATCTTCTCCCATTCTGTTGGTTGTCTTTTGGTTTTGTTGACTGTTTCCTATGCTGTGGAAAAGCTTTTTATCTTGATGAAGTCACAATAGCTTATTTTTGCCTTTGTTTCCCTTGCCTTTGGAGATGTGTCTAGCAAGAAGTTGCTGCAGCTGAGGTCGAACAGGTTGCTGAGGATTCCTGTCTCACATTGAGGTCTTTAATCCATTTTGAGTCTATTTTTGTGTGTGGTGTAAGGAAAAGGTCCAGTTTCATTCTTCTGCATGTGGCTGTCCAATTTCCCCAACACTATTTGTTGAAGAGACTGTCTTTTTTCTACTGGATATTTTTTCCTGCTTTGTTGAAGATTAATTGATCATAGAGTTGAGAGTCCATTTCTGGGTTTCCTATTCTGTTCCCTTGATCTATGTGTCTGTTTTTGTGCCAGTACCATACGGTTTTGATGATTACGGCTTTGTAATGTAGCTCGAAGTCCAGATTGTTATGCCACCAGTTTGGGTTTTCTTTTTCAACATTCCTTTGGCTACTCGGGGTCTTTTCTGGTTCTGTACAAGTTTTAGGATTATTTGTTCCAGTTCTGAGAAAAAAGTTGATGGTATTTTGATAGGGATTGCATTGAATGTGTAGATTTCTCTAGGTAGCATACCTATTTTAACAATATTGGTTATTCCAATCGATGAGCATGGAACGTTTTTCCATTTCTTTGTGTCTTCCTCAGTTTCTTTCATGAGTGTTCTACAGTTTTCTGAGTATAGATCCTTTGCCTCTTTTGTTAGGTTTATTCTTAGGTATCTTATGATTTGGGTGCAATAAATGGGATCGACTCCTTAATTTCTCTTTCTTGTGTCTCATTGTTAGTGTATAGAAATGCAATGGAATTCTGCACGTTGATTTTATATCCTTCCACTTTGCTGGATTCCTATATAACTTCTAGGAACTTTGGGGTGGAGTCTTTTGGGTTTTCCACAGAGTATCATGTCATCTGCAAAGAGTGAGTGACTTCTTTCCTTATTTGGATGCCTTTTATTTCTTTATGTTGTCTGATTGCTGAGGCTAGACTTCTACTACTGTGTTGAACAGCAGTGGTGATAGTGGACATCCCTGACATGCTCCTACCTTTGGGGAAGTGCTCTCAGTTTTTCCCCATTGAGAATTATATTCACTGTGGCCTTTTCATAGATGATTTTTATCATATTGAGGTGTGTTCCATCTATCCCTACACTGTGATGATTTTAATCAAGAAAGGATGCTGTAGGGCACCTGGGTTGCTCAGTAGTTAAGTGCCTGCCTTTGGCTTGGGTCATGATCCCAGGGTCCTGGGATCAAGCCCCTCATTGGGCTCCCTGCTCAGTGGGAAGCCTGCTTCTCCCTCTCCCACTCCCCCTGCTTGTGTTCCCTCTCTCTCTGTTAAATAAATAAATAAAAATCTTTAAATTAAAAAAAGAAAGGATGCTGTATTTTGTTGGTTTTTTTTTTTTTTTTTTTTTTGCATCTATTGACAGGATCATATGGTTCTTGTCCTTTCTTTTATTAATGTGGTCTATCACTTTGATTGACTTGTGGATGTTGAACCTCCTTGCAGTCCAGGAAGAAATCCCACTTCCTGTGCTGAATAATCCTTTTAATGTACTGTTGGATCCTATTGGCTAGTATTTTGGTGAGAATATTTACATCCATGTTCATTAGAGATATTGGTCTGTAATTTCCTTTTTGCCATGGTCTTTTCTTAGTGGGGGGGTTGAGTTAATACTGGCCTCATAGAAAGAGCTTGGAAGTTTTCCTTCCATTTCTATTTTTTGAAACAGCTTCAGAGGAATTGGTCTTAATTCTTCTTTAATATTTGGTAGAATTCCCCTGGGAAGCCATCTGGCCCTGGGCTCTTGCTTTTGGGGAGATTTTTGATTACTGCTTCAGAGTCCTTGCCAATTATGGGTCTGTTCAGATTTGCTGTTTCTTTCTGGTTCAGTTTTGGTAGTTTATACATCTCTAGGAATGCCTCCTTTTCTTCTAGGTTGCTGAATTTGTTGGCATATATTTGCTCATAATATATTCTTACAATTATGTTTTGTTGGTGTTGGTTGTGATCTCTCCTCTTTCATTTATGATTTTATTTGTATGGGTTCTTTTTCTTTTCTTTTTGATAAGCCTGGCCACAGGTTTATTAATCTTATTAATTCTTTCAAAGAAGCAACTCCTAGTTTCATAGATCTGTTCTACTGTTCTTCTGGTTTCCTTGCTGATTTTCTGTTTAGATGATCTCTCCATTGCAGTATGGCTCATCTTAAGGTCCCCTAATATTATTGTATTATTATCAATGTGTTTCTTTGATTTTGTTACATTCGCTTATATAATTGGCTGTTCCCATGTTAGGGGCATTAATTTTATAATTATTATATCATCTTGCTGGATAGACCTTTTAGTTATGATATAGTGTCCTTCCTCATCTCTTATTACAGTCTTTGTTTAATAGTCTAATTTGTCTGATATAAGGATTGCCACCCCCACTTTCTTTTGATTTCCATTAGTATGGTAAATTGTTTTCCACCACCTGGCTTTAAATCTGGAGGTGTCTTTGGGTATAAAATGAGTCTCTTGCAGACAGCAGCATATTGATGGGTCTTGCTTTTTTATGCAGTCTGTCATCCTGGGTCTCTTGAATGGGGTATTTAACCCATTACCATTCAGAGTAATTATCGAAAGAGACGAATTTAATGCCATTGTATTGCCTAAAAAGTAACTGTTACTGTATATGGTCTCTGTTCCTTTCTGGTCTATGTTACTTTTGGGCTTTCTCTTTGCTTAAAGGATCCCTTTTAACATTTCTTGTAGGGCGGGTTTGGTGATCACAGGTTCTTTAAGTTTCTGTTTTTCCTAGAAGCTTTTTATCACTCTTATTTTGAATAATGTCCTAACTGGATAAAGTATTCTTGGCTGTTTATTTTTCTCATTTAGCACCCTGAACATCATGGCAGTCCTTCCTGTCCTGCCAGGTCTTTATGAATAGATGTGCTGCCAATCAAATGTTTCTATCCTTGTGGATTACAGATCTTTTGTCCTGAGCTGCTTCTAGGATTTTCTTTGTCTCTGATGCTTGTAAGTTTCACATTATATGTCGGGGTATTGACCTATTTTTATTGATTTTGAGGGGTGTTCTCTGTGCCTCCAGAATTTTGATGCATGTTTCCTTCCCCAGATTAGGGAAGTTCTCTGCTATAATTTGCTTCAACAAACCTTTTGCCCATCTCTCTCTTTCCTCTTCTTCTGTGATCCCAATTATTCTAATAATGTTTCACTTTATTGTATCACTTATCTCTCAGATTTTCCTCTTGTGATTCAGCAGTTGTTTATCTCTCTTTTTCTCAAAATCTTTATTCTTCATCATTTGGCCTTCTATGTCATTAATTCTCTCTTCTTTCTTATTTATCCTAGCAGTTAGAGCCTCTGTTTTTTATTGCATCTCATTAATATCCTTTTTGATTTCCACTTGACTAGATTTTAATTCTTTTTTTTCCTCCAGAAATGGATTCTCTAGTGTCTTTTAATCATTATTATGAACTCTAGTTTTGACATCTTATGTCCATACTGATTAGGTCCCTGATAGTCACTACTGCCTCTTATTTTCTTTTTTGAGGTGAATTTTTCCATCTTGTCATTCTTGCAGAAAGTGGTCGCTTTTCTATTTGTAGAGTTACAACTATTTGTTTCTTAAATCACCTGTTGAGTTCACAGGTGTTCAGAATTTGATAGCTATCTAGCTGATTTCCTAGGACCAGATGACATTAAGGTCTCCTAATGCTCTGGCATCTTGCACCCACAGTAAATATATTTTCAATACAGTTTTTGTTAAAGTATAAGGGACAGTTTCTTCCCATTACATATTACATTGGCAATATATTATTCATAAATAGCCTTTATCAGATTGTAGATATAGTCTTTTTTTTTAAAGATTTTATTTATTTATTTGACAACAGAGACCACAAGTAGGCAGAGAGGCAGGCAGGGAGAGAGAGGAGGAAGCAGACTCTCCGCAGAGTAGACAGCCCGATGCGGGGCTCGATCCCAGGACCCTGGCATCATGACCTGAGCCGAAAGCAGAGGCTTTAACCCACTGAGCCACCCAGGCGCTCCAGATTGTAGATATAGTCTTAATTTGTGGAGAGTTTAAGAAAATAATCAGTAGGTATTAGCTTTTACGAAATGCTATTCTCCTCATCTATTGAGATGATTATATATTTTCTTCTTTATTCTATTAATGTAGAATTAATTGATTATTCTGATTGATTAATTGATTATTCTGATTCACTAATTGATTCTAATGTTAAAACAACTTTTACTTACTGAGATTAACCCCAGTAGGACATTATGTATTATCTCTTTTTAAAATATATATTGCTGGACTTAATTTGTTGAGGCTTTGTTTTGACATTTAGGTTAATTAAAGACAATGTCCTGCAAAAAAAAAAAAGTATAAGGGACAGTTTAGAAGACTTATGAATAATGTATCTAGAATTGGGACAGCATTGAGCATACCATGTAGGTCATCTACGTTTGGGTAAGTAGGTGGTAAATTATGATACACATCAGTCTCTCTTTTCATCTAACTTAAGAACATTCAGAGAGATTCTGTCCTTCAGATGCCACAAATTGCTAGGCGGTTCCTCTCAAGTTGCAAATAGATACTAAGCTTTGAAGTCATGTTGACCCTTCAGCTTGTTATATGTAAAAGTAATTAGGAGAGGGCCCACACAAGCTGTGGTCAGTTGCCAAGCACCTTCTTGCCTGGCAATTCCTTTCAGAGAAGTGTAGTGGCTCTTAAACTTGAGCATCCATCAGAATCACCTGGAGGTGATATCAGAATTAAATTTTTCCTTTTTTTTCATGACAGTATTTTTTTTTGTTATTTTTAAAATTGTATCAAAGTCATACAGGCACATAATTTTAAAAGTCAACTAGTTCTACATGGTTCATTAAGATGAAGTATAGTCCTCAGTCTCTCTACACCCACTCCCCTCACCATTTCCACTTCCCTAGAAGAATCATTTTATGATTGTTAACTAATTCTTTTACCTATCAATAAATAACATGTTTGTGTTCCTACTTCCAGATTTCAGTACAGGCATTGTCTGTTGAATTCCCACAATAGGAGATAAAGATTCAGCTTGCTTTTCTCCATTCACCCCTTTTACACATATGCACACTTCACAGGCCCCCTTGTTCCCAATGTAGTTATAGGGTAATTTTTTTTAAACATTTTATTTATTTGTCAGAGAGAGAGAGCGAGCGAGAGAGCAAGCACAGGCAGGCAGAGGCAGAGGGAGAAGCAGGCTCCCTGCCAAGCAAGGAGCCCGATGTGGGACTCGATCCCAGGACGCTGGGATCATGACCTGAGCCAAAGGCAGCCGCTTAACCAACTGAGCCACTCAGGCGTCCCCATAGGGTAATTTTAAAAATATATTTTATTTATTTATTTGTTTGACAGAAAGAGAGTAAGAGAGGGAGAAGCAGGCTTCCTGATGAGCAGGGAGCCTGATGTGGCACTTGGTTCCAGGTACCCCGAGTAATTTTTGGTAGATCAATAATTAGTACACTTGTAATTATGACCAGTGTAAATGCCACTGGCAGGTAAACTATGTAGTCAACTATGATTGCTTTTCCTTTACAATATATTTTTTTGTTTATCCTTTTTTTTTATGCACACTGTTTTCTGAGATCTTGCCACTAATTAATCTTAAATTCTGACCATTATCTAGGTCTTCTCAATATGTTCTTGGGGAGGTCTCTTGGAACATTATTTCCCAAGGATATGAAAGAAAACACTGTCATCCTCCAGCCTTCCTTTACTATTGTCCTAGGAATTCACTTGCCTCTTTTCTGTGTTGGATCACCTGTTTCTGGATCCTGTGTCTTCTCATTTCCTGCTTTCTTCCCTCTTTTTGATGACATTTATTTTCTAGAATTTCTTGAGAGTTCATGAGAGGGAAATTATTTTGAAACCTTACTGTCTGATTGTCTCAGAACTTTGGTAGTCCTAGTACCATTGTCTTCTTGTTTCCAATGGGTGCTTTTGAGGCCAAAGCCTTCTTTTCATGTGACCTTGTAGGACTTCATTGTTCTCAGTGTCATGAAATTTTACAATGACAATTTCATTTTTTACGATTTCATTTTTTTCTGGGGCTTAATAATATTGCATTGTTTGTGTGTGTATATACATACACATACATATCACATCTCCTTTATCCATCCATTCATCTGTCAGTGTACGTACACTTGGCCTACTTATGTAATTTAGCTATTGTAATTAATGCTGCAGTAAACATAGGGGTGCATGTATCCCTTTGAATTAGTGGTTTTGTATTTTTTGGGTAAATACCCAGTAGTACAATTCCTGGATCATATAGTAGTTATATTTTTTATTTTTTTGAGGAACCTCCATGCTGTTTTCCACAGTGGCTGACCCATTTTGCATTCCCACCAGCAGTGCGAGAGGGTTCCCCTTTCTCCACATCCTCACCAATACTTGTTGTTTCCTGTGTTTTTTATTTTAGCCATTCTAATATGTGTGAGGTGATAGCAATATCAGATTGATATCTAGGCAGATTGATGGGCACCATCCTCAGAGTTTCTGATTTAGTCGATTTGGTGGATAGCCCCAAAACTTGAATTTCTAACAAGTTCTCAGTTGATGCTAGTAACGTTTTTCAGGGAACATGGTTTGACCAACCAGTGAAGCAGTTATGCCCATCCATTCTCCATACTCATTTTTAATTCTTAGTTCTTGCATTGCCTGATTTCTTCAGGTCTAATTATGCTGAACTAATCTGTAACAAATACTTATAATACCTTTTCTCACTGGCTTCATCATTTTCCAGCTGCTACTGTGCTACCCCCTCTATTATCTAGTTATCATCCACAGTATTTTGAATAAATTACCTTACACATTGCTTCCTCTTTCTGGCTATCTATTGTTTTTAATTTTGCACCCCCGTACTATACTGAATCTGTGCTTGAAAGTCACCAAAGATTTCTCTGATCATCAGTTCAGTCACAGTTATCTTTGGCTTCTCTCAAACATTTATTCATTCAACAAGCATTTACTGAACAAAATAGATACAGTCCTGGTTTTTTTAAAAAAATATTTCATTTTATTTTTATTTTATGTATTTATGCATTTGACAGGGAGAGAGCGCACAAACAAGGGAAGCAGCAGGCAGAGGGAGAGGAAAAACAGGCTCCCCGCAGAGCAGACAGCCCAACTTTGGGCTTGGTCCCAGGACCCTGGGATCATGACCTGAGTCAAAGGCAGATGCTTAACTGACTGAGCCATCCTGGCGCCCCAGTCCTGATTTTTTTTTTTTAAGATTTTATTTATTTGAGAGAGAGAGTGCAGAAGTAGGATAGAGGGGCAGAGGGAGGGGGGAAGCAGACTCCCAGCTAAGCAGGGAGCCTGATGCCCAGCTCAATCCCAAGACCCTGGTATCATGACCTGAGCCAAAGGCAGCCACTTAACCACCTGAGCCACCCAGGTGCCCCAGTATAGTCCTGACTGTGAAATGAAACCTGTAGCCACCAATGCCAAAACAGAGGGTCCATAGAACTCAAGTCAGGAGACACTGTGTGAACCGGTGTTTGGGTTGGTCTTCTGGAGCAGGGGGCCCACCAAGCTAGGACTGAGGCACACATAACTAGTAAAGGCAGTTCCACTGGAATGAAGAATGGGGGGCTGGGGCTGAGGAGTGCAAGGCTTGGTGTAAGCAAGTTAGGCAGCAAGTGTTGGTGCCATTCTGGTTTCCAGAAGTGGCTCTGTACTTATGCTGTGGGGCAGGGGAGGAAAATGGCACCAATCAATCAGCCTGTTCCTTTGTTCCTGGAGTAATCTCTGCATGAATGCTGCCTCTCTGGGACATATTCTGAGATAAGCAAATGGCCTCCGCATCATGATCCCAGGCACTCTTCAGATTGCTGTTTCCCTGTCATAGGTCCATGAGTTGTTTTCTTGCCTTCTCTCCAAAAGCAGCTCAGTGCTCTCTAGTCTCTATCCCAGCCAAGCCCACTGACCTTTAAAACTCCAGGCTTTGGGGTGCCTGGGTGGCTCAGTGGGTTAAGCCTCTGCCTTCGGCTCAGGTCATGATCTCAGGGTCCTGGGATCGAGTCCCGCATCGGGCTCTCTGCTAGGCGGGGAGCCTGCTTCCTCCTCTCTCTCTCTCTCTCTGCCTGCCTCTCTGCCTACTTCTGACCTCTCTCTATCAAATAAATAAATAAAATCTTTAAAAAAAAAAAAACTCCAGGCTTTAAGTCCTGCAGGTTGCCAGAAGTCATGAAATTAAGCACCTCTCACTTTCCAATACAGTTGCTATGGGGATTTGTTTTCACCATGTGCTCCCCTGTGTCTGTCTGTCTCTGACCCTTCTCTAGGACCATGACTCCCTCCCCACCACAGTGGCCATATTCTGTTTTTCTCCCAAGCTTGAGACTCTGCACCTTCTACCTCCTTCAAAGTGGCCTCTTCTCTACCTTTAGTTGTAGAGTTTGTTCTGCCAGTCTTCAGGTCAATTTCTGAGGTATTTAGGATGATTTGCTAGTTATCTTGTTATGTATTATTGTGATGAGGTGACTTTAGCATCCTCCTATTCTGCTGCTATCTTCCAAGTTTCAATAAATATTTAAATTGAACACACACATACACATACACATACACATACACATACACACAGAGAGAAACACAACAATGATGAATGTAAAGCACTTATCAAAGTCTCTGGCCTATAGGCACATGATGGATGAGTAAGAAATGTTGGTTCCTTTTCCCCTTAAATGATGATACTACCACCCAATGAAGGAAGAGGAACATCTAACGTCATGAAGAACTGAAGCAAATGTGTAGAAATCTTCACCCATTCATACAATCAACAACTATGTATTAAGTACCTAGATGTCATTGTTCTAGATGTATGTAAATGTGAATAAGCAGATCAACAAATCCTTGTACTTGGGTAGCTGGCATTGAAGTAGAGAGGGATAAGAAAGTGTAAATAAATAGAGTATATAGCATATTTGAGATCAGATCTATGGAAAAAAATAAAAGTGAGAGGAAGTAAGAGGTGTTGGGAGAGTGGATTGCAATTTTAGAATGAGAAAGTGACTTTTAAGTATAGATCTGGAAAGAAGGGAAGGAGCTAACCACGTGGATGGGTTAAAGTGAAACCTTCCAATCAGATAGAGAACACCAGCAATGGTTCTGAGTAAGACACATGCCTAGTGAATTGGGAGAGCTAGGAAGCAAGCATGATTGAGGGGAGTGGTAAGTAATAATAGCTAGAGACACCATCATGGTAGAAATGGGGCCAGATCACTAAGGGACTTTCAGGTTATGGTAATAACTTACTCTTTGGAAAAAGAGAAGCTAGAGTAGGCTTGTATCAGTTTTAATCTGTTTAATGATCATGGTCATAATAATACAGTATCTTACTCAATTCTGCAACTCTGTGATCATACGTACTTATTTAATGCCTATTTTATGGAGGAAAAACCTGAGGCTTAGAGTGTTTAAGTAACATGCCTAAGGTCACACAACTAGTGAAGCATAGAATCAAGATTCAAACCTGTTTCTGTCTGAATCCAAAGTCTGTGCTTAGTAACTATTTTGATTAGAAATTCGAACTCTAGTATATAAGTTGTAAAGACCCACTGGATTTGTTAAAGGAAGAGAATAGCATGGTCGTATGCAGTTTTAAGAAACATATGTGGGTTGAATCATATTGGATAAAATGAAGTAGAGAAAATGGAATGCCATTCTACCTTCTCATAGATTATCTCCACTTGTTTACCATTTATGTTTAAAAAATGAGCTTTACTTTCTTCCTAAAGCCAGCTCATTTGAGAGAGTCATTACTTTCTTTGTTACCAACATGATACACCCATTCTTTTAATAACAAAAATTTAAAACTTTGATATTTCCCTTTCCTTCATTCTAAATATTTTTTCAGTGACTTAATCCTGTTTATCTTTACAATATGTCTTGAATTTGTTTTCTTTGCCTTTTTTTTAAAGATTTTTTTTTTATTTATTTGACAGAAAGAGAGGTATTTATTTGACAAGTAGGCAGAGAGGCAAGCAGAGAGGGCGGGGGGCGGGGAGGGGCTGGGGAAGCAGGCTCCCTGCTGAGCAGAGAGCCTGATGCAGTGCTCCATCCCAGGACCCTGGAATCATGACCTGAGCTGAAGGCAGAGGCTTTAACCCACTGAGCCACCCAGGCACCCCTCTTTGCCTTTTTTATATATATCCTAGCTATCATTTTAATTTTGCCAGTCTTTGAGATTTGCCACCAAATTACTCTCCTATGTCACCTCTTTTCTGTATAATTTTGTGTTTTTTTCCTAAGTTCTGAGCTCCCTGAGTCTTTGAAGGTACCACGCATCATTTATCTCTGATTGTTATTACTCAACACAGTCCCTGCCCACAGTGGATCACTGAATGTATTTCTACACTCATATTTGCTTTGCTCCTAACCTGCCTCCCCTTAGAAGCATATGTTGCTTCATTTCCTGAGCAACACAATATAATTTTATTCTGGCATTCACTCCAACCTACCTCTCAATAAATATGGTGCCCTGGAAACTTCTGGGCTTTGTAGTCAACCTTTCTGTATATGTGTGGATATGTACACACACACATACATACACACATATGAATAGAGTTTAATTTAGAAGTATTACTCTTAGAGCCCATGCAAGTGGGAACTTATGTGGAGAAAAATCTTAATTTAGAAACATAAATTGCCTGCCTAGTATGTTTTAACATTCTCCTAGGTACTATGGATAAAAAAAAATATATTAGGAAAACAGGGTCTCTAACCTTGAAAAAAAACTCATATTGCCTAGAAGAAAAACTACTGTTTTGTGGTGCCTGACTCAGTCGGTTACATGCCTGCCTTTGGCTCAGGTCATGATCTCAGGGTCTTGGAATCAAGCCTCTGCATTGGGCTCTCTGCTCAGCTGAGAGTCTGCTTCTCCCTCTTTCTCTCCCTCTGCCCCTCCCTATCCCTTGTGCACTCTCTCTCTTACTCTCTCAAACAAATAAAATCTTAAAAAAAAAACCTACTGTGTAAAATGTTTATAGTGAAGGAACAGGGCTGAAAAAAGACATCAATTATTACTAAGATAGAAATCTTCATATAAGAGGTGATATTTGAGTGGTCTTGAAATATGAGTAGGTATTCACATGGTAGATAGAAGAAAAAAGGGAAGATGGAAGAAAAATCAAAAGAAAAGGGGGGGGATCTAGAGAGAACAAGATGTGCAAAAGCATAATGGCAGGACATTACATGGTATGTTCATACATTTGTAATCAGACCAGAGTTGGGCATGCATCAGAAAACATCAGGGGACATGTTAGAAAAGTAGGCAAGGGCCAGTTCACAAAGGGTCGTATGTGCAAAACCAAGAAGTTTGTATGCTTTTCTAGTAGATGCAGGAAGACTTTGTAATAGAAACTTTGAGTAGATTCTTATCTTCAGAATTAAACATTTGAGGGGCGCCTGGGTGGCTGAGTCGGTTAAGCAACTGCCTTTGGCTCAGGTCATGATCCTGGGGTCCTGGGATTGAGCCCCACATCAAGCTCCCTGCCCAGCTGGAGGCCTGCTTCTCCCTCTCCCACTCCCCCTGCTTGTGTTCCCTCTCTAGCTCTCTCTCTGTCAAATAAACAAATGAAAATCTCCATTAAAAAAATTAAACATTTGAAAATTAAGATCTGTGTGGAGAGGTTGAATTTCCAAAAATTGTTCAATTTAAAGAACAGTACACATGAGAAGGGAGCTTTGCCTCTGTGAGAGGTGGTTATATAGTGGATAGTGACCAGTTATTTTCAGTTCCCACTGAGGACAGAGCAAAAGAAGTAGGCTTAAATCTCAGCAGAGGTGAAAATTACCGACAGAAGGGGTCCTTCACAAAAAGATTGAATGTGGCTGACGAAGATGATTAAAATGTTGTCTCAGGCTCTCTGGCTGTGCTGGCAACCACCTAATTTCAAAGATAGGGCAAAGACTAGATTTTCAGGCTTGAATGAAAGTATTTGGAAAAAATATATTTTATGTGGTAATTAGTTATTCATATATTTTGCTATCTGCCTCAGTTACAGTGTTGGAAATGTATTGGAAATGTCAAATGTAAAAATTATCTTCCATAATATAGCATTCATATTTATTAGAAAAAAGATAAAACTTTCAGAATTTGCTATAGATATAGGTGTTGTTCTGTTAAAGGTATTTTATATTCCTTTACCATTTCAGAAATTTATTAAAGGATAGGTAGATATAATTAGTATAAATTCAGTTATTAATCTTTATGTGTAACATTTTTTGGTCAGATGGTTATATCTAAAATCACCCTGTGGTTTACTAAATGATGGTGCTCTATCAGTGAATATAGAGAATTGCTCTTATTTTTATTGTTATCATTAGTTGATAATAGCCTATTAAAATATTATAAAATGTTTTTAGCTCTTTCAAATATTTCCAATTTCTGGAACTGCTGTTTGTGTTTTTATTATGTGGAAATATATGCAAGACGTAAGATTGTAGGGTTTTTTTTATCCTTTTATATCTTACAAAGAGAAGTCATATATCTATCTAATACCTCTGCCTAACTGTGGCTGGTGAGAGGGAGACAGGGAAAGCATAGGCAGGGTTGCTAAAAGGCACTTGGCTCCTGATGGAAGCAAACCTTGAAATGTTGACAATATCCTCACTACTGAGACTTAGGCAATCTGGACAAGTATTAATGGAATCTTTGATGTTAATATAAAATTAACATAATTTCAAGTTAACCAGATATCAAATGGAAATCAGTTTTATTTCTTAATAAACTCAAACACTTTGGAAGTGGTTTTACACATACTCAGATTAGACTACTTTTGTATTACCCCAAGAGATGTATGTATCCAACTAGAATACTTCAAAGAGCAAATTTTTGGATAAATGCCATTGACCTTTATAATTGATAAAGGGGAATGTTCTTAGTTGCCTTCTGTGTTGACACTGAACAACACAATATGTCCTGAGAGAGAGACGGTGCCTAATGTGTGAATGGTGTAGATGCATTAAGAGAGGCTGAAGACATGATAATACAAAGTAAATATCATAGGTCAAAATTATTTTCCCCTGTATTTTAATAGTATCTATTTATTTTAAAATGATTGTTCTAGGGGTCATACATATAGAGAAAAATTAAAAAGACCACATATTTGTCACAGTTATTGCCTGGCAGTTTGAAACCTTAAAATAGACTCTGTATGAAGTTATTTAAAAAATAAATATTACAATACAGATTTAACAGTTTTTCTCCCATACCAAGTAAGATATTCCTCAGCTTGACAAAAGAAGCACTTGTCCATGTTTGCCCATGCTTTGAAAGAAATATTTCTTTTTTTTTTTTTTTAAAGCATACCCGTGCTCTGTCTGTAACTCTGATTTCAATGAAGATACCAAGATATTTCTTTAGCTGAAATGTTATGGTTCACTTATCTTTTTGGAATGTAACCATTGCCTCTACTAAATTTCTTAACAGGAATTAAATTAATGGACCTGACTGAATAAATATTTATCAATTAAAAATGGTTTCTGAAAATTAAGCATTTATCAGTATGCATGCCAAAAGCTGGTTTTTAAATCACCCATAAATTTGACATATGAGCACAATGCTATTTTTCCCTTTTTGTGTTTTCCTGGAACTGGCCATGTGCATTTAAAATATTTAAAATATATATATTTTTAGAACTTGGTGTCCTGAAAAGTTAGGTAGAGTTTTGTTGTTGTTATTATTAGTGGTGGTCATGGTGTATGTGTGTCTGTATAGTTTCTACAGGGTTTATAAAATATAGATCAGTTCCCTTTCCTTCAGGAAGATGTACCTTTAATTTTCCCTACACACCTAATTTTTTTAGGATTAAGGAATTCAGGTAATTTGTAAGAAAAAAAATGTGAATTTTCTTATAAATTGTAATAGCCAGCATACTCTGAAAATGTTGCACTTTGTAAACATATAACACTGTAATCCCATGTATAGACCTCTCTTTAGGAACATGAACCTCCCAGTGATTACTCTAGGCCACAAACCTTACTTAACACAAATTGCCCTTGAAATGTTGTTGAGGTTTGTTCTTGTAGCTTGTCCTTAAATTGTGTCATTTCTACCGTGTAATGCTTAAAGGTGTTAGGAGGATCAGCAAGGTAATACAAAATTTTAAATATTTCACCTATGTGGGATAAAGTAATCCTGGAAATTCTAAAAGCAATCACTGTGGCCTTGTGATCACCTGAACTGTCAACATCAGGCCTCCTGTGGTTGGTTGTTTTGAGCCTAGAGACTATATTTCTTTTAAGTTCTCCATATCCTGGGGACATAAATAATTGTTAAAAAGCTATAGTACAAAACAGATTCAGTATATGTCTGACTGATTAAATGTCATGTTTTTTTTTCCTTTGTCACTAAAACAGTAGCTACTAAATATTCTCTTAATTACCTAAGTATCTTCTACAGCCTTTTCATAAACCTGTCTGGGAAAAATTTATTCTAAATAGAGTAATCCTTAAAGCTAAAACCCCCAAATTATTATGCATATCAGTGGGCAAACCCATCATCTAAGGATTATAGAATTAAAACACCCAAAAGAATCAGAAAACTTGATATTTTATTCCGTACTTATCCTTTGTTTGTAGGTAAATCCTTGATTTCTTCTGCAGCTTAGCCTAGTATGAATGTTACATTAAAGAAAACACTTAGATTTGCATCATAGATTTTTTTTTCCTATACTTTAAAGATTTTTATCATTCTAACTATAGCATCTCCTTTCTAAAAGTATCTCTGAAAAGGAAATACCATACATAAACAGAAAAAAAAATTGTCATCACAATTGTGTGGTCAGATTCTATTTATAAGTCAGCATAAGAACTTTCCAGTTTTTCTTATTTGATGGCCCATACAAGTAATGGAGGATAAAATGTATTTTTTATATTAATTTGCATCAATAATGGCTACAAATAAATATAACCTCACAAACATGTCCAGCTTCCAAGAATATATTTCAGTGATAAAGCAAAGAACAAATGCTGATAACATAAGCACACATTAACTTTGACTGTAATTATCAATACTTAAATTAATGCTTTTTTCTCAGAGAATATTTCATTTTGCCATAATAATTTAGACATTTTAAAATATATATATTAAAATTAAAACTTTTACTGGTTTTGGTAATCTTTTGTATTTTAAAATAATGGCGTTCCTTTCAAAATCTAGGGCATTGTTTCTAGGCCCCATTTGGAAGCTACCCCTAACTTTAAAAAAAATTTTTTTTGTTGAAGATTTTATTTATTATTTACTAGAGAGAGAGAGCATGAGCAGGAGGAGGGGCAGAGGGAAAAGGAGGGAATCTTAAGTAGACTCCATACTGAGCACAACGCCTGTCACGGGGCTCCATCTCATGACCCTGAGATCATGACCTGAGCCAAAGCCAAGAGTCAAATGTTTAACCAACTGAGCCACCCAGGTGCCCTTCACATTTTAAAAAAAAAATTAAATTAGTTTTAATAAATTGAGTTCATCCTTTCACTTGTTTAAGAAAAAAATCTCTATTTACATTACCCAAAATATACTAAAAATATTGTTATTTCATTCCAGATCAGAGATACTAAGTCAGCAGATCAAAAAACAACCCTCTTGCATTTTATTGCTGAAATTTGTGAGGAAAAATACCGGGATATCCTGAAATTTCCTGAAGAACTGGAACATGTAGAAAATGCAAGCAAAGGTAATTGATTACTATTTTGAAACTATTCTTTGCCAGAGTATTATATTTTAAGTGGTAAGATTAAAAAACATTAATTTTATTTTTTCTGTTTACTGATATTTGAAAAGCAAGAAGATAGTTTCCATTAGCTTATGTTTGCTAGTATAGTACATTTAATGATCTATTTTTTACTTATGTCATTTTTTAACATGGTAGGTAATTGACACTTTCACATCTCTGATCTGATAGTATGTTCACTCATTCATTTCATAAATACTTAAGTGCATATTGTTTAAAATGGAACTATACCATGGGCTTTTCATGATATCATAATGATTGTGAGACAGTTCTTGCTTATGGATTTTCTCACTGTTTCTATTATTCCAAATTAGTTACATGTTAGTAAATATGACTCTAGTCACAAATGTGTGTTATTAAATTGAAGAGCCAAGATACAGAAGTTCTTTAGAAAAGCAATTACCAGAGAACTGATGCTATATTGCAGTAAGTATAATTTAACATCATATCTTAAAGGTTTTTATTTTAATAAAGAAAATAATGGTACTGTGGAATCCTTCTCTGTCTCCTATTGTTATTCTGGTCCTCGTACCACAAAATGAGCCACTGGATTAAATCAAAGAAATACGTTAAGGGTTTGATTGATAATACCAGACTAGCAGAGATGACCATTGAACAATATATTTTTTTAAGATTTTATGTATTTATTTGGGCGAGGGAGAGGGGAGAGAGAGAGAGTCTTAAGCAGACTCCACACTGAGTGTGGAGCCCAACGTGGGGCTGAGACCATGACCTGAGCTGAAACCAAGAGTTGGAAGCTTAACTGACTGAACCACCCAGGTGCCCTGACTGCTGAACAATATTATACAAACAGTATTCTGGGTTTTATAGACATATATTTTTTCCCCTTCGACAACACTAACAGGTTTATATCATTTATGATAAATTTGGGAAAGGTATATGCTTTTGAGTCCTTATTGAAAGTCCTCAGAGTTATAGGGAAATGGAGAATTTTTAATTGGAAACATGAGAAATGTCACAAATAAGGACAATTATTAGATCATTTCAGTGTTATCACTACTTTTTGATTGCCCTTTACCAGAATTTCTTTTTCTAAATTTTATTTGTTTAATACGTAGATTCAATTTCAGAAAGATTTTGAGAAGTCTGTCAAGAACATGTTTAAATAAAATGATCTGTCAATTTTACAGTGATTTTTAATTCCTAATTTTTTAATTTTTAGTTCTTACATTGAGGATACTTTACATGAACATATCCGATAAACACTTTTAGTCAAAATAATCCGGAACAACTGTAATGAAATGGACAATGATGTTTATATCAGCTTTGATTTTAAGTCTAAACTCTAGCTTATCTATATTTCTATATATCTATATCTATATAAATTTATACAAACTTTTAACCTCTATTGTTATTGATGAAGTTAGCTTATAGCGCACAGCCTTTTGAGTTAGATATTATAAAGTTCTAATCCTAGCTGGGAACTTCTTAGTTCTATAACTTTGAGCTAGTAACTTAAACTGCCACATTTTTGTTTCCTCATCAGTAAAATGGCAGTGATAGTAACAAGAAGATCACATGAGTTGACATGTTTAGAGTATTCAATAAAAGGTGTGGCCCTTAGTAAATATGTAGCTGTTGCTATACCACTATCTTTAGTAGTAGTAGTAGTCATAATATGTGATATACTGCTATGAATATTGTAGTTCCTGCTATTGTCTTGTTAGAAGGGGATAATTATAAGGGTGCCTTTGGTTCCTATAGTCTCAGCTAATTATGTATTATATCCAGTTCTGTTTGTTTGTTTCCTGTGTCTGGGCTTTTGGTAAATACTTTCATATTTTTATTTTATACTATCACCAACTTCTTTCTCCCCATCTCTGTCAAGAACAAAATCTCTCTGTTGTATATTGATTATTTCTGCTTTTCTGTGTTTTTCCTGCCAGTGTTTTCAAAAGATTGTTGCCAGAAATCCTCTTCCTATCTTACTGTTAGGACCATAGCCATACTTACTCTCGTTATTTTGACTAGTTCTTTTTTCTTTCCCTATGAAATTCAGTCTCAACTCAAATTCTTAAGCACATTCCACCTGCTTCCATCCATCTTTCATTTCCTCCCTACTTCTCATTTCAGTGTGCCGAGACATATATTTTCTTGAGCCTTTTTATTCCTTTCTGATAATCCTGTCTCTGCATATGATTTCATGCTGTATCCTATGCCTAGAAATCTCACCTGCCCTGTCCTCTAAGACAACTGCCTATCATTTGTCAAATCCCTGTTCAGAATCCATTTTAACGGGCACCTGGGTGGCTCAGTGGGTTGAGCCTCTGCCTTCGGCTCAGGTCATGATCCCAGGGTCCTGGGATCGAGCCCCGCGTTGGGCTCTCTGCTCGGCGGGGAGCCTGCTTCCCCTGCGCACCCCCCCCCGCCTGCCTCTCTGCCTACTTGTGATCTCTGTCTATTAAATAAATAAAAATCTTTTAAAAAATCCATTAAAAAATATTTTGCTACTAAAGCCCTAGGAAGAAATATTCTGGAATTTGGTCTATGGGGGGGGGACAACTAGGGTGAGGGTCAAGCCAATTACCTCTCATTTATAGTTAAATACTTTTCCTTGATATTTGAGTCTAACTTTTTAGGTTAATATACAGTTCAGTCTTGTTTGAATCACATTCTGTCACTTCTAGTACTGTACATAGCATGTGTATAGTCAACCAGGAAAAACACAAATTGGTCAGTACTATATAATCAATTTTATTTGATAATGAACTGTCTTGATGTGAAATGATCACCTTCAAAAATTCAAAAAGTACCTTTCTTTTCAAACTAGAAGGATATCAATAAGATGAAATACATTAATGATTGAATTATATGTCATATTTATTTTTTTGAGATTATTTGAGAGAGAGAAGGAGAAAGGGTATTAGCAAGGGGAGGAGCAGAGAGAGAGGGAATCTCAAGCTGACTTCCCAAAGAACGTGGAGACCAACACAAGGCTAGATCTCATGACCCTGAGATCATGACATGTGCTGAAATCAGGAGTCGGGTGCTTAACCAACTGAGTCATCCAGGTGCCCCTATAACTTACATTTAGAGAACAACTGTCTGACTACTAACAACTTTTTATATGTTTTTGGATTTTGGGAAACCAAATATCAATTTTGATAACATAAAGATCTTTTCTCTCTGGTATCACAATTAAATTTATTTCAGTTGAGTAGTAGAGTTATAGGCCTCAAATTGACTGACAAATAAAATGCCTTAAATGAAAAGAAAACTTAAGGTAGGAAATATGTGTGATCTGTGGATAAATTTATTTTATAATTGTGTTTATTCTTTAGCTAAGCTTCTAAAATTCTGTGTATCTTTGTGCAAAACTGTGGTATAAACTTAGCATATTTTAGCATATATATAATAGCATTTATACATATTTTAGCATATTTTACTAGACCTCTGTTAACTCAAAGATATTGGGGGAAAACATCATCTTCACATTAAAACAGATATATGTTATGAAACATATAAATTCAAAACCCACATGAATTTTTAAAAAATGAAACAGATGACTTCAAAGAAATTTCACACTTGTAGTAGATCACCAAGGGTGAGTGTTCAATCTTCTCTTCCATTTGGGGTACCTGGTAAGAAAAGTTTATGAGGTATTGCTTAAAGAAGGATACAGTGGTTTTGTTTTGGTTTGGCTTCACTTATTTATCTATTTATTGCCAGGAGTGGGGAAGCAAGCAGTCAGGGTTAGAGAGTAGAGTACCTAACTTTCTTCTAAACAGACATTCTCATATCCTTACTAAGTTCAGCATCAAACACTACAGTGTTATTTTATTACCAGTGAAATTAATAAAATAAAATTGCTCTGGTCATTTCATTTTAGGCTAAATTATAAATCGGCAGGTCCTCTCATTCATGTTTGAAATACCAATGAGTCTTTAGAGAGAAAAAAAAAATGGTTGCTATAGAAACTCTGATGCCTTTAAAATACTATTTTTTTAAAAGATTTTGCTGGTTATTTGAGAGAATGAGAGAGAGAGTATGAGCAGTGGGGAGAGGCACAAGGAGAGTGAGAGGCAGACTCCCCACTGAGCAGAGAGCCCCATGCGGGGCTCCATCCCAAGACCCTGGGATCATGACCTGAGCCGAAGGCAGATGCTTAATCTACTGAGCCACCCAGGCACCCCTAGAATACTTTTGATAAACCACAGTTACCTTTCCCCTAATGATTAGTTTTCAAGATTATGTGTGTGTGTATTTTGTGTGCATAACTATATATATAATAGTTACAAAGATATATATTGCATAAAGGATAGCCACTGTGGCTATCACTTTAACTTTGAGCTTTAAGGATTTTTACAGTTTGATTTAAAATCTCTAGTGTTTTATGGATTGGCTCCAGGGATTAAACCAAAAAGAGTTATTAGTAAAGTTTAATTAAAACTATTCAGTCAACAGGGAAAAATTATTTTACTGTATTTGAAAGCATTATTAATCCTAAGATTTTACATAAATATGAAATGGGTTTCACTTCAGTTAAATTAGTGCCATCTTACAAAATAAAAGCTGTTAAATGTCCTATAAACAGGGTTAATTTCTTATGAATTAAATCAATTATTATAAATTTTCATGACCAGCTATACCTTTTGATATCTGCCGTCTTTCCATATCATATTAGTAACTCTGATCAGCTATTTATCTACTCTGACTTCTTTATAAAAAGTTCAGACTAGAGGAAATACTATAAGGAAAAATGCATGAAATAAAGAAAAAGGAAAATGTAAAATAATAGAGTAAAAAAGTTGGGGGAACAATAGCAAGAAAAAGCCAAAATATTTTTCAAAATTCCAGAGCTGGCAGAAGCTTTAGACATCATCTCATCCCGGCTAAAAAGGATCCATGATAGCAATTTGTCCAGATTCATTATTTTATAGTTCAAGAAACTGAGGCCCAGAATGATGAAAGAATTGTCCATGATCACATAACTAGATTGGAGAATTGAGGAAGGTTTGCAGACTTTGGAGTTATTTTATTACATACTTTTCAACTCCATTTTTGCTTCCTTTGTGGTCTAAAATACACAATAGGGATTCATGCTGATAATGGAGTAAATGCTAACTAAATGAAAGATTTATTGGAGTGTAAATGTTACTACGTCCTCTGTGTCATGGTCTATAGTCTCTGCAGCCCCACTTTGACAGAATTACCCTCTCCTTTCTTTGTGTCACAGCAGCACTTTAGCCTTATTAGTAATATGGTACATACCACATTCATAGTTTTTATTCCGTTGTTTGTTTCTCTCTGTATGTCCTGGATTTGTCCCTATAGTCTCAGTGCTAGCGTAGCATCTCAGAGAGAAGTAAATGCTCAATAAATGTCTATTAAATTGAATCATTCCATATCATTTTAGTATAGCAGGCATATTTCAAAATATGACATGGGAAATTGACAGAGAATTGCAGCCCTAAAATTACTGTTTACTCTAAATACAAGGGGAAAAACAAGGTAAGTTAGAATAAAGAGGACACCAGAACAATATTTCCTGGTCTATATTTTTACTTCTTTCAAAAAGAAAGCTAAAAGTGGAAACTATCAAGCTAATAATGGATGGGATCTAAACTTATGGAGGCCATCAAACCATAACGGATTATGGTGAACAGTAAGGATTAAAATCTATTAGGAACTAATGGCAGCCAACTTTCTCAAGTTATATCTAACTAAGTACTGAAACGTCCATCTTTTGTTCTAAATTCCTGAAAGAAAAAAAAAGCACTTCTATATTGTTGGTGTTAGTTTTATTGAAAATCTTTGAGTTAGGGGGAAAAAATCCTACTATTTTTAGAGCATTTAATAAACGGTGACTCATAAAGCCCAAGATCTGAGAAAGTATTAAACTGTAGGATTTTCTTTTGTTTTTAATATTTTTTTTATTTTTTAATAAACATATATTATTAGCCCCAGGGGTACAGGTCTGTGAATCACCAGGTTTACACGCTTCACAGCACTCACCATAGCCTCCCCAATGTCCATCACCCCTCCACCCTTTCCCTAACCCCCTCCCCCCAAACTGTAGGATTTTCTAGCAGATTTAAACTTTGAATTATAATCTGACTTTTTAGAAGCACAGAATGATAATATACCAATGTGATAAAATATCTATAGAATTGACCTTACTTAAATGTTAGGAGTCTGAGTATAAAACTGAGTACAGGGATGCCTGGGTGGCTCAGTCAGTTGGGTGTCAACTCTTGGTTGAGATGGATGATCACATCGTGATTTCATGGGTTTTAGGATCAACCCCACATCAAGGCTCCATACTCAGTGGGAAGTCGACTTGAAGATTCTCTTCTTCTGCCCCTCCCCGCACTCATGCACTCTCTCTCTCTGCCTTAAATAAATAAATCCTAAAAAAAAAAACAACTCTGAGTATACATCATATTACTATGTCAGTTTTACAAAAGTAGTTAAAATTGTTTGGCTTCTTTTGGACTTTTTCATATATACTGTAAAAATAAATAATTTTTACTGAATGAATTACATTCTGTCATATTGACATCCATAAATATCTTATAAAATTGAAAGGAATATTAAATTTTAAGGATTCACATTCATGAATTTTCCAGTTTGTTATATTTCTTTCTTCCTTACCCACACCAAGTTACCCATATTTTTTTAACAGTGAATTTCTTTAAAATAACAGAAATAATAGAAGGTCCAAAACGTGAATAAAAATGAATTTTCAACCTAAAACATTAAAAGGATTTAGGAAAGAAAGTCATGTTTTGTGTGTGTGTGTGTGTGTGTGTGTGTGTTTGTTTTTGTTTTTTTATCTTTTTTTGTTGGTCAATAATCTAGTCATTACCAACCAGAGTTGTCAATTCATAATATATAAACACTCTAATTAATGTTCATTTCTAGAGGAAACTGTTGAAAAAGTATCTTCAGGTAGTAGTGACAGAAAACAGAGACCAGGCCATTTGGATTTGAGTAAAATGTTTCAATGTAAGTCAACAATTTTTTACAGACTTACATAGGCATTTGTCAGAATACCTTAGCTTTTACATCCCAGAATCTTTTTCTGTTAGTAATTGTGTGCACAGCTTATCTGTCTCACATCCTTGTCCCTCATGTCTCAGAGCCTAGGCTCCTATACTTTTTCCAAACAGAAATGCCACCATCTTCTCTCAGTCCTTATGAGCCCTGTGTATATCCTTTTGAAGGTCCACCTTAAATTTCATGCCTCCATATAAAGCTTTCCCAGTTGTTTTGACTTTCAGTGGTTTTTCACTTACCTCTTCTACAATAGTACTTATGTGAACTTTTTAGTTTGGTTCTTGATCCTGTACTGTCTTACATTACAGTATAAAGGTTTCCATGTTTATAGATGCATCCTGGCATGATACTTTCTTAAATAATGTAATGTCATTAGTCTGCTTTCTCAGGGCAAAATCTAGCCTGATAAGGCTGTTGTAAATTCAGTGTTGTAAATGTTTATTAAACATCAACCTGATCCTAGCTCCTATGATTATTTATCCCAATAGTGAAACTTTCTGGGTACTTAAATTAGCCAAAGTATATTTATAGATACTTGATTTTCAATTTCTCAGACATTAAACAAGGAGAAAACCAGGCCTTTAAAAAGTATTCTTTAAAAGTGGCTATTTAGGGGGACACCTGGGTGGCTCAGTCATTAAAAGTGGCTATTTAGGGCAAAAAGGATATATGGTGTTAGAAATAATTACAATGGTTACTCTTTTTTTTTAAGATTTTATTTACTTATTTGACAGAGAGAGAGATCAGAAGTAAGCAGGGAGGCAGGCAGAGAGAGAGGGGGAAGCAGGCTCCCTGCTGAGCAGAGAGCCCAATGTGGGGCTCGATCCCAGGACCCTGAGATCATGACCTGAGCTGAAGGCAGAGGCTTAACCCACTGAGCCACCCAGGTGCCCCTACAATGGTTACTCTTGGTGTGGGTTAATGACTAGAAGAAAGTATGTGAGGGTTTCTGGAGTGCTGATCATGTAGTGTTTCTTGATCTGGATCCTGGTGACATGGTGTGTTTATTTTGTGAAAATTCATTCAGCTGGTAACCTATATGCACAATGTATGCATGTTTCAACAAAACATTTTTAGAAAGCTGGTCATTCAGATTTTTAAAATGTATAATGACTTATAGAAAGTAATAGAAGGATTACAGTTAATCTAAAAGATCAGTGTTTTCCCAGGTGCTTAGTTAAAATGATCAAATGCATTGTATAAATATTTGCTGTCAGAATTGATCTGATGTCATCGTAAATAATTATTTTTCAACAAGTCATATGTTACTTAAGGATTTTATCAAAGTGTCTTTTAGTCTTTAGGGTGGATAGGTACATTCTACTGTTAAAAAAAAAACCACCCACTGAGCATATCATATGCCATGTAAGCATTCAGGGTGATCTTTCCATAGTTGTTACCAGTATTACCGTAGCTTGTAAATCATTGAATCTTAACGAGTCCTGAGCACATCCTGAGTTAAAATTTTCACTAAGTACCTGTCGCTGCTGTCATTGCTATCAGTATGTTTTCGGTTTAATGTCAGGAAATATGATATGTGGGAATGTTGCTCAGTTTTATCTCATTCTGGATTCAAGCTCATTAGTTAAAAATTGAATATTCATACATCAAATGTTACAATTTGAGTGACTCTGAAATAAAGCACAGGGATATAGTCAATGCAAAAGTTTAAGGGACTGACGTTAAGTAGCATTGTCAAGGTAGAGAAGGGAGAGTAAAGAAGAGGGAAAACTAACAGACATGAAGAAAGAAGCAGCTCTCTGCTGCTACAGCAGTCAAAAGAAGGGATGTCTCATGCTGAGTGGAGATTCCATTATACGTCTAGGAAAAATTGGTGGAATCTGGTAACCAGCGTGGTTACCATTACTGCAGTTTTAACTGGTACTAGTCCTTCTGATAGATTCATCGACAAGGATGAGACTGGTTTAGTAATCTAGGGATTGGGGATTTGGGGAGAGTAAAGAACTGTATCAGAGGTACCTGAGCAGTACCTCTATTCTCCACTTTTTACACATTTTAAATGTGGTTTGAACACAAGGACCAAGTTGTAGGGGACTATACTGCTAGTGTGATTTCTTGAATTTAACTGAGGTCTTTTTCTGGAATTTGGATTCTACAAGTTAATGAGGTAAATTAGTAAACAGCAAATACAATATTTACTTGTTGCAGTTCTTTATGACCCAGACAGCTTAACTGTATTTCCATGAAAAACAGTCAGAATGGAGTTGGTATTTTTATTAGATGATTCCCTGAAATAGTAACAAAAAACTCTGACCCTATTGGAAGCTGATAGCTCTGTGGCAGAGGATTCTGATAAAGTTATATCTGAAAGAAATACATGCTAGAAATATGTTCAAGGATGAGAATCATGAGAACATACCTGAATTTCAAGTTTTTTGCTACCTACTTGTAGGATTATTGGCCATTTAAACTATCAGTTGCCTGTTTCAACAGGAATGTTTCTTAATTTGAAGAATACACACGGTCAATATTTAGCCCACTTATCCCTCAAGGTGATTATGCTAACAAAATTAAACATTCAATGTGGAAATGCCTGAGGAGAAAGGCATTATATATAAA
The DNA here is from genome assembly GCA_004024625.1 of Mellivora capensis. Taxonomy (NCBI): domain Eukaryota; kingdom Metazoa; phylum Chordata; class Mammalia; order Carnivora; family Mustelidae; genus Mellivora; species Mellivora capensis. The sequence goes on along the minus strand of PISX010008042.1, from coordinate 44,407 downwards.
TAATAGTTTATCATTCAAGCTGTTAGGAAAATATTAATTCCAGATGATTTCTCTCAGGTTTTTTTATACTCGTTTGGTCCCATTTTTAAATGAAGGTCAAAATCTCATTAAATGACAAAGCTTTATGAAATAATATGTGATATCATTAAGTTTATTTTCTTTACATTTTTTAACTTTTTTTCCATCTTGTAGTCTTTTAAAATAACAACCTAAAAACATGATCACAAAGGCTCATCTTACTTTAAATGATATCTCTAAGCTTTGATGGAAGAATCATTGTTCCAAATTCAAGAATCAGTTATAAAATTTCTAATATCCTAGGATATCTTTGTCCTAAGCATGTATAAACATGGAAGAAAAGAAAAAGCTTATAGCAGCACCTGGGTGGCTCAGTGGGTTAAGCCTCTGCCTTCGGCTTAGGTCATGATCTCAGGGTCCTGGGATCAAGCCCCGCATGGGGTACTCTGCTCAGCAGGGAGCCTGCTTCCCCCTCTCTCTCTGCCTGTCTTCTGCCTACTTGTGATCTGTCAAATAAATAAATAAAATCTTTAAAAAAAAAGAAAGCTTATACTTTTAACTGAATATTCTATATAATTAATAGTAAATGTCTAGGGAAAAATAAAGAAGATATAAATTTTGAATATTATTATAAAAACTAATAAAATGATGATAAAACATTTCTTTTATGTGCATTTTAAATAAATGGATCCTGTTTGCATTTGTAGCAGGATATAGCTAATGTTTATGTTAGCTATTGCTTTTTCACTTAATTGTGCATTTTTTCTAATACCTAATAGTGATAATAACTACTACCATTTATAAAGAGCTTAACTAAGAGCCAGGTTCCTATTAACCATGGTTTTATACAAAAGGAGACTGAGTCTCAGAAAGATTAAGTAAAGTGCTCAATGTCACACAATTAACAAGGGCTAAGATTTTGCCTATCCTCTGTATTCATTGTTCTTGTCAATATAACAGCACTGAGAATAATAGCAAGAACACAATTGAAAAAGATATAAGATATGAAATTTTTATTCATAAATTTAAGATAAACTGAGAAAACAACATAAACCTTGGTAAATTCTATATTCTGATAGAACGTTAATTATTATAATTGGAAACACCCAATGAAATCATAAAAATACTCTTGGTTTACTCAAAACTACAGTAAACTGTTAAATATATTTAAAAATGTTATTGTTAGGATTTAAGGTTTCATTCAATTACCTATTCCTTCTATGTGTCCTTAGCGAGGAATAGCACACTCTATGATGATGAACAAAGAATAAATATTTCTGGGGCGCCTGGGTGGCTGAGTGGGTTAAGCCTCTGTGTTTGGCTCAGGTCATGGTCTCAGGGTCCTGGGATTGAGCCCCGCATCAGGCTCTGCTCAGCGGGGATCCTGCTTCCCCCTCTCTCTCTGCCTACTTGTGATCTCTCTCTCTCTGTCAAATAAATAAATAAAATCTTTTTTAAAAAAAGAAAAAATATTTCCATTACTCACCCTTCTTGAGGGATATGGTCATTAACTAAACACGTGTTTATTTAACTCTAATAGTATAAGTACTTATCGTCTCTGAGTTACACATTTTTAAGAATTTTAATTTCAGTATAATTAACATACAGTGTTATACTAGGTTTAGGTGTACAATATAGTGATTCAGCAATTTTATACATTACTCAGTGCCCATCAATAGAAGTGTATTCTTAATCCCCATCACCTGCATCACCTGTCTCCCCACCCAAGTCCCTCTGGTAACCATCAGTTCTCTATAGTTAAGAATCAATTCTCTTTTTTTTTTTAATTTCTCTTTTTTCTTTGATTTGTTTCTTAAATTCCACATATAATTGAAATTATATGGTGTTTCTCTTTCTCTGACTTATTTCACTTAGTATTATACTCTCTAGATTCATCCATGCTATTGCAAATGGCAAGGTCTAATTCTTTTTTATGGCTGAGTAATAACTCATTGTGTGTGTGGTGTGTGTGTGTGTGTGTATTAGAATATATATTCCAATACTTATATATTTTTATATGTATACCACTTCTTCTTTATCCATTCATCTATTGATGGATACATTCATCTATTGATGGATACATAATTTAGGTATTATAAATAATGCTGCTATATACAAAGGGGTGCACGTATATTTTCAAATCAGTGTTTTCATATGCTTTGGGTAAATACCCAGTTGTGGAATTACTGAATCATATGGTAATACTACTTTTAATTTTTTGAGGAGCCTCCGTACTATATTCCACATGATTGAATCAGCTTGCTTTCCCACCAACAGTGCATGAGGGTTCCTTTTTCTCCACATCCTCATCAATGCTTATTGTTTCTTGTGTTTATTTTAGCCATTCTGACAGATGTGAGGTGATATCTCATTGTGGTTTGGATTTGCATTTTCCTGATGATAAATAATGTTGAGCATCTTTTCATGTGTCTGTTGGCCATCTGGATGTCTTCTATGGAAAGATGTCTGTTCATATCTTCTGCCCATTTTTTAATTGGATTATTTGTTTTGTGGGTATTGAGTTGTATCAGTTCTTTATATATTTTTGATACTATACCTTTATCAGATATGTCATTTGCAAATATCTTCTCCCATTTGGTAGGTTGTCTTTTAGTTGTCTTGACTATTTCTTTTGCTGTGCAAAGGTTTATAGTAAATTTTTATTTTTGTTTCTCTTGCCTCAGAGGATATATCCAGAGAAATGTTGCTGTAGCCAATTTCAGAGAAATTACTGTCTGTGTTCTCTTCTAGGATTTTTATGGTTTCAGGCCTCAAATTTAGATCCTTGGTCCATTTTGAGTTTATTTTTGAATATGGTGTAAGGCAGTGGTCCAGTTTCATTATTTTGCATGTAGCTGTCCAGTTTTCCCAGCACCATTTGTTGAAGAGACTTTTTCCAATTACATATTCTTGCCTCATTCATCAAAGATTAGTTGACTGTATAATCTTGGGTTTATTTCTGAAATCTCTTTTCTGTTTCATTGATCTATGTGTCTGTTTTTGTACCATTTCCATACTGTTTTGATTACTACAGCTTTGTAGTATATCTAGAAATCAGAGATTGTGATTCCTCAAGTTTTGGTCTTCTTTTTCAAGATTGCTTTGGCTATTCAGGGTCTTTTGTGGTTCCATACAAATTTTAAGACTATTTTTCTAGCTTTGTGAAAAATGGCAGTGGTGTTTTCATAGGAATTGCATTAAATGTGAAGATTGCTTCGGGTAGAATAGACATTTTAACAATATTCATTCTTGCAATCCATGAGCATGGAATAGCTTTCCATTGTTTTATATCATCTTGAATTTTTTTCAACAGTGTTCTGTGATTTTCAGAATATAAGTCTTTCATCTCCTTAAATTTATTCCTATGTCTTTTATTATTTTGGCGCAAATATAACTAAAAATGTTTTCTTAATTTCTATTTCTGCCACATCATTATTAATGTATAGTAATAAAACATGTCTGTATATTTGTTTTATATCCTACAACCTTACTGAATTCATTTATCAGTTCTAATAGTTTTATGGTGGAGTCTTTACAGTCTTCTTTATATCATGACATCTGCAAATAGTGAAAGTTTCACTTCTTCCTTTCAAATTGGATGCTTCTTATTTATTTTTCTTGCCTGATTGCCATGCTATGACTTCCAGTACTATGTTGAATAAAAGTGGTGAGAGTGGAATCTTTATCTTGTTCCTGATCTTATTGGAAAAGCTCTCCATTTTTCAACATTGAATATGATGGTAGTAGTGGTTTTTTTCATATACAGCCTTTTATTATGTTGAGGTATGGTCCCTCTAATCCTACTGTGTTGAGGGGTTTTATCATGAATGGATGTTATACTTTCTTAAATGCTCTTTGTGCATCTATTAAAATGATTATGGTTTTTATCCTTTCTTTTGATGTGATGTATTATATTGATTGGTTTGCAAATATTGAACCACTCTCACATCCCAGGAATAAATCCCACTTGATCATGGTGAATTTTTTTTAATGTATTCTGAGTTGTACATTTGTATCCCCTGTTTTAGATATATCACTTTTCTTCAGTTATCTATTTCATGGTAGTTTGGACATGTTTTAAATTAATTTGTGTTTGTCCATCTATCTTTTACCACTATAAACCACACTGAATACGTGATCTTTAGAAGAAAGTGAATTATCTCAAACATTTCTATTTATTGTATCAGTTGATATCCCAGCTTACTTAGAAATTCATTAGAAATGATCAGTGACAGGGGCGCCTGGGTGGCTCAGTGGGTTAAAGCCTCTGCCTTCGGCTCAGGTCATGATCCCAGGGTCCTGGGATTGAGCCCCACATTGGGCTCTCTGCTCAGTGGGGAGCCTGCTTCCCTTCCTCTCTCTCTGCCTGCCTCTCTGCCTACTTGTGATCTCTGTCTGTCAAATAAATAAATAAAATCTTTTAAAAAAATAAATGATTAGTGATGATTAATAATAGGCAAATGGTAGGGATGCCTGGGTGGCTCAGTTGGTTAAGCGGCTGCCTTCAGCTCAGGTCATGATCCCAGCGTCCTGGGATCGAGTCCCACATCGAGTCCCACATCGGGCTCCTTGATCGGCGGAGAGCCTGCTTCTTCCTCTCTCTCTCTGCCTGCCATTCTGCCTGCCTGTGCGCTCTCTCTCTCTCTCTCTCTGACAAAATAAATAAAAATCTTTAAAAAAAATAATAGGCAAATGGTAGATGAACAGACATTCTCAGGAAAAAATGTTCCAAAATATGCAACCTCGTCAGTAATGTAAGAAATGCACATAAAACAACACAAGTTTTCAGGATAAAAACAAGCTATATCGTATACTCAGTGCTGGCACAGGTAGTATAGAAGAGGTACTTATGTATTAATGGTCTAAGTTCAAGATGACTTCAACTTTTTGGAAAGCAAAATATATCAAGAAACTTAAACTAATTGCAAAACTTTAATTTGTCCTAAGATGATCAGGAAAAATAAGATGATCAGGAATAGGTACCAAGATTTATGTACAAGAGTTTCTTTGTAACTCTATTTATAACAGTAAATAAGAAATATCCCAAATAGCTAAGAATTAAGACAAATAATAAAATGAATTATGGACCATACATATAATATGTTTTCATAAAGTCAAGCCTTCAGTGATCTTTAGTAACATGTCAAATAGAATATGCTAAACTTTAAATAAAATAATATATAGTAACATCCAGATTTTATTAATTATAATACTTAAAAGTAATATTTGCTATCAGTGTTTTTGTATTTTCTGTCTCTTCTATGTGTTATATACAATTGATTTTTATTTGCAGTAATTTTCTGTAATGTCACTATGAACACTGAATTAGCAAACACCAAACCATTGTTACAGGAACGAATTACAGAGTTAGGTTCCTGGGACTCTCTGGCCACAATATTTTCATCAGATGGCCTGTACATAACATATAACATGTTTTATGTTTGCTTCTGTTTAAAAGCACCTTACTTAATATGTATGGTAGATTCATTAACATTGAACTTACAGCCAATCGCACTATAACTCATGCCAAACAAATCCTATTTAACACTTTTATTTTCTCCATAAGGCACATCACAGCCTTCTTGCACTTAGGAACACCAGACGACACTTCAGCACCATGCTCAGGGGTGATTTTTAAAAGCAAAGTTACCAAAAAAACCATAAGAATGAGGAAAACATGGCAGTAAATATATTGCATAAGGACAGGTGTTTACAGCATGAGAACTGAAACAAGAATGCAGAGTATCACCTTGTTCAACCTCAGCTGGAAACATGCATCTTGGACAAGTCAAATTTTTCACCATTCTTTATATGTGTATTTCTCTGAATGACCACAAAATTGCTGCAGGTATTGATTGGGGTTACAGGTAAATTTTAGCAAATAGGCAAAATTGATAAATACAGAATCCATCAATAATAGGGATCAACCATGTATTTATACTTACAATCATAAAATAATTTTAGGATACGCAGCTCATTCATTTCCTGAACAAATAATTACTAAGTACCTATTATGTGCCTAACACCATTCTAGATACTTGGGCTACAGTAGTGTATAAAACAGTTCTCATTTTCATGGGAGAAACAAGTTTATAATTCTTTTCATTTGTAAGTGTTATGGTGAAAAATAAGACAAGAGAATGAAGAATGACAGAGGGTGCTATATTACATACAGTGGTCAGGGAAGCCTTTGTAGATGTGACTTTCAGACAGAAACTTGATTAAACTAAAGTAACAAGCCATGTTTATATCTCAGTAAAGGGCATTCCAAGTAATAGAAACAGCAAAGGGGAAAGACTGTCAGTCTTGTATATGCATAATGTATTTGAGGAAAAGTAAGGTGGCCACTGTGGCTAGGACCAAAGTGAGTGAGGGGGAGAGTGATAGGTAAAGAGGTTGGAGGTATAGTTAGGGGCAAGAACATGTATGACCCTGTAACCCCTGGAATGGACTTTGGCTTTTATTCAGGGTTTGATGGGAAACCATTAGCAAGTTGAAAGTATGGAAAATTGACTTATGTTTAAAAGAATCATTCAGCTTGCCATGTGGTGAAATGGATTGCAATAGGGCAAGACTAGAGCAAGATTAGGAGATTATTGGAAGTTGATCAAGTGAGGAAAGATGTTAGCATCAATTAGAGTAACGGTGATGGAGTTTATGAGAAGGAGACTTACTGTTTTTTTAAAGATTAAACCAATTGCATTTGCTGATGGATAGGATGAGAGTATGACAGTATGACTTATTCAACAATGACTCCAAAGGCTGGGACCAGAGCAACTGAGAAAAGATGGATTTACCATCAAATGAAGTGGTGAAGACTGTAAAAGTACCAGGTTTGGGAGTTAAGAATATCAGGAGTTCAGTTTCAGTTTCAGATGTATCAAGTTTTAGAAGCCTACTAGATATCAAAATGGGGATGTCAAGCAAGCATTTGGTTATGGATATGGATATGAGTCTGAAGTTCAGGGGCTAGAGATAGACATTTGAAAGTGATCATCACATAGGTAGTATTTAAATCCATGTGAGTGCATAAGATTACCAAGAGAGTGAGAGGAGATGGAGAAGAGAAGAGGCTGAAATCCTGAACCCTGGGCCCAGGGATCCAGCTAACTGATGGGGTGCTTTTGAGTGCATCACAAGGATGACATCTGTCTGTGAGGGCATAAAAGTGTCTTGGACACTTACAGCTTATAGAAGAATTTCATTTGATTGTAAAGAATAACGATAGGGACGCCTGGGTGGCTCAGTTGGTTAAGTGGCTGCCTTCGGCTCAGGTCATGGTCCCAGTGTCCTGGGATCGAGTCCCACATCGGGCTCCTTGCTCAGCAGGGAGCCTGCTTCTCCCTCTGCCTCTGCCTGCCACTCTGTCTGCCTGTGCTTGCTTGCTCTCTCTCCCTCTCTCTGACAAATAAATAAATTAAAAAAAAAAAGAATGATAAATACGACTTATAGATATACTCCATTAAACCCAGGTACCAGAAATTTTTTCTGTTCTGCATATAGCATATCATTTGCATTATCTATGAGGGAGGCTTTGTTTTAAAGAAAAAAAAAGTACTAATGTACTCATGCACACATATAAGCAAAAAAACCACATACATGTGCACACGTGCATGCGCGCGTGCACACACGCACACACATACACGTTTTAATCCTGAAAATTACTTACTTCCCTCTATAAACTCTTTATCATCATGAATATCCATACATAGTTATTTGGAGATCAACACACAAGAAATAGTATGTAACATTTTGGGGTTGAGAGGGTCTCCAAGTGTGCAAATATTTGTCACCTAGTAATTCTTGTATTTTATATGATGATTTCTATTGTTTATTTTATGAATCTTTGGTTCCAGTGTCTTCTACTCAGAACTCTGAGTGTATTGAAATTATTAAGAAAAATGCTTTGAGTAAAACATTATTTTTGTGGCTTTAAGATTCTACCACCATGTGTTCCTCACTGTATTTTTTTTATTAAGGTATGATTGACAAAAATTATATGTATTTAAGTTGTACAATGTGATGTTCATTTTGTTTGTGTGTCTGTGTTGAGAATACTTGAGATTTACCGTGTTACCAAATTTTGAGTATATATTATCTGTAGTCATCATGCTGTATATTAGGTCTCTAGAATTTATTCATCTTAAAACCAAAAGTTTATACCCTGTATAAACTGGCTGTACCAGTTTAAATTTTCCGTCAGCAGTGTACAAAGGTCCCCTTTCTCCACATCCTCACCAATACTTGCTATCTTTTGAGTTTTTGGTAATAGTCATAATAGGTGTAACATGATATCTCATTGTAGTTTTAATTTGTATTTCCCTGATTCTTAGTCATGTCAACCATCTTTTCATACAGTTACATGTCTTCTATGGGAAAATGTCTATTTAGGCCCTTTGCCCATTTTGTAATTCAGTTGTTTGGGTTTTTTTTGCTATTTAATTGTATTAAATAGATATTTATTTTATAAGTTATAAATTGCTACTTAATTGTATTAAATAGATATTGACCCCTTAACAGATATATCGTTTGCAAGTACTTTTTCGTATTTCATAAGTTACCTTTTCATTATGTTGATTGTTTCCTCTCCTGCACAGAAGCTTGTTTATTTGGCTTTTGTTACCTGTGCTTTTGATGTCAAATACAAAAAATCATCGCCAAAACCAATGTCAAGGAGCTTTTACCCTGTATTTTCTTCGATGAATTTTGTGGTTTCAACTCCTCACTGTATTTTTAATTTTAAGCACTAAGGAGGCACACATCCCATCTGTTCTGTCCCCCAATTTATCCCTAATGCCTAATTCTTTGACACAGAGTAAACACAGCTTTGAAGTCTATTGTCAGTCTTGATTTAATTGCATCTAAACATTGAATATCTTAAAGTACCCTATTGTATTAAACAGTGGTGATTTCTTAAAAACAATCAAGTACACAAACAGAACCCCACAGATTTAAAGGGAAGACTGATGTGTGTATCTGAATTTTTATTATATTTGTATACATTAAGATATAGTCATGCTGAAGGGGACCAAACAGGCAAGTAATCCCAGGAAATGCATGCACTTTAAACACAGGTACAGGATAAGTAGATAGCAAGCAAGGATTTTGTGGTAATGATTGCTGTAACATCTTCCAAGGCCTGCCTCCATTGCCATGTGGCAGTGAGCAACACATTTCTGGTCATTCTGCATCGCTATCAGTCAGGTTAGACAACTGTCTTCCTGCAAACAGTAAGCCAAACATCAGCCCAGCTATTTGCCTTACTTGAAAAATAATATTTACCAAAAACTTAGAAAGCTAAAATTCAAGTATGTACCTTGTAAACTCCCATCTGTATGTAGATATCCACAACTGATCTTGAATTACATTTGGTAAAAAAAGCTCCAGAAATATTATTTGGGTTATATTGTCCTCTCCTAGAGATGATTATACAAAAGTGATTGCTGACGTTTTAATTTTTCTCTTTTTATGACTGTTTTCAAAAAGCAGCAAAGTAGGTTATAAAATTCTCCACAATGTTATATCTTTAATGATTAAACTAATAGGGAATTAACACCCAGAAAGAACTATATTTCTTACCCTTGGGGTTTTTTTTTTAATTCATTTACAAATGCAATTTGAACTCTTTCATTATGCAGTCTAATCTTATTTTATAATAATAACAAAACCTCCACGATTGGAATCTCACTTTGTTTTTTCAAGTTTTTATTTAAATTCCAATGAGTTAACATAAAATGTAATATTAGTTTTAGGTATAGAATTCAGTGATTCATAACTTATGTACAAAACCCAGTACTCATCACAATAAGTGTCCTCCTTAATACCCATCACCCATTTAACCCATCCCCCCCACCTACCACCCTTCCAGCAACATTCAGTTTGTTCTCTATAGTTAAGAGTCTGTTTTCTGGTTTGTCACTCTCCCCCCCCCCATGTCCATTTGTTCTGTTTCTTACATTCCACATATGAGTGAAATCATATAGTATTTGTCTTTCTCTGACTGACTTATTTCACTTAGCATAATATGCTCCAGCCATGTCTTTACAAATGGCAATATTACATTCTTTTTTATGGCTGAATAGTATTCCATTATATATACACACATATATAATGTTCCATTATATATGTGTGTATATATACATGTATATACACAGAAACACACCACATACACACAAATATACATATACACCACTTATTCTTTATCCATTCATCAGTTGATGGACATTTGGGCTCTTTCCATAATTTGGCTATTGCTGATGATGCTACTATAAACATCCAGGTACATGTATCCCTTCAAATCAGTGTTTTTGTAAATATAGGTAAATACCTAGTAGTGCAATAGCTAGACAATAGGATAGTTCTATTTTGAACTTTTTGAGGAACCTCCATACTGTTTTCCAGAGTGGCTGCACCAGTTTGCATTCTAACCAACAGTATAAGAGGGTTTGCCTTTTCTCCTCATCCTTACCAATACTTGTTTCCTGTGTTGTTGATTTTAGCTATTCTGACAGGTGTGAGTTGATATCTCATTGTAGTTTTGATTTGTATTTCCCTGATGCTGAGTGATGTTGAACATCTTTTCGTGTGTCTGTTAGCCATCTGTATGACTTCTTTGGAAAAATATCTATCCATGTCGTCTTCTCATGGTTTACTTGGATTATTTGTTTTGTGGGTTTGAGTTGAATCAGATATGTGTGTGTGTGTGTGTGTGTGTGTGTGTGTGTGTGTGATCACTAACCCTTTATCAGATGTGTCATTTGCAAATATCTTCTTCCATTCTAAGGGTTGCCTTTTAGTTTTGTTGATTGCTTCCTTGGCTGTGCAGATGTTTTTGTCTTGTTGGAAGTTCCAGTAGTTAATTTTTGCTTCTGTTTCTCTTGCCTCGGGAGACATATCTAAAAAGAAGTTGCTGTAGCTGATACCAAAGAGATTGCTGTCTGTGTTCTGTAGGATTTGATGGTTTCCTGTCTCACATTTAGGTCTCTCATCCATTTTGAATTTATTTTTGTGTATGGTGTAAAAAAGTGGTCCAGTTTCATTCTTTTGCAAGTGGCTGTCTAATTTTCCCAACACCATTTGTTAAAGAGACTATTTCCCATTGGATAGTCTTTCCTTTGTCCGAGATTAGTTGACCATGGAGTTGAGGATCCATTACTGGGTTTTCTGTTCTGTTCCATTGATCTATGTATCTGTTTTTATGCCACCAGCATGCTGTAGTGATTACTACAGCATTGTAATATAACTTGAAGTCCAGAACTGTGATGCCTCCAAGCTTTGCTTTTCTTTTTCAATATTGCTTTGGCTATTCAGAGTTTTTCGTGGTTCCATGCAAATTTTAGGATTTTTTTTTTTGTTCTAGCTCTGTGAAAAATGATGGTGATGTTTTCATAAGGTTTGTGTTAAATGTGTAGATTGCTTTGGGTAGTATAGCTCTCTTAACAGTATTTGTTCTTCTAATCCATAAGCATGTAATGTTTTCCTATTTCTTTGTGTAATTTTCAATTTCTTTCATAGCTGTTCTGTAGTTTTCAGAGTACAGATCTTTTGCCTCTTTGGTTAGGCTTATTTCTAGGTATCTTATTATTTTTGGTGCAGTTGTAAATGGAATTAATTACTTAATTTCTCTTTCTGCTGTTTTGTTATTGGCATATGGAAATGCAACAGATTTCTGTACACTAATTTTTTATCTTGCAACTTTACTGAATTCATGTATTAGATTCTAGCAGTTTGGGGTGGGGGTTCTTTTGGATTTTATGTATAAAGTATCATGTTATCTGCAAAGAAAGTTTTACTTTTTCCTTGCTGATGGATTGCCTTTTATTTTGTTGTCTTGTCTGATTGCTGAGACTAAGATTTCCAGCACTGTCTTAAATAACAGTGGTGAGCATGGACATCCCTGTGTTGTTCTTTGCCATAGAGGAAAATCTCTTTTCTCCCCATTGAGGGTAATATTAGCTGTGGGTGTTTCATACATGGCCTTTATGATGTTGAGTTATGTTTCTTTTATCCCTACTCAGTTGAGGATTTTTATCATGAATGGATTTTCTAATTTGTCTTGTGCTTTTTCTACATATATTGAGAGGATCATACGATTCTTATTCTTTCTTTTATTAATTTGGTGTATCACATTGATTGATTAGCAAATACTGAACCACTCTTGCAGCCCAGGAATAAATCCCACTTGCTTATGGTGAATGATTCTCTTAATGAACTATTAGATTCTATTTGCTAGGATTTTGTTTAGCATTTTTGCATTCATGTTCATCAAGGATATTGGCTTGTAGTTCTCTTTTTTTTTTTGTGGAGTCTTTGGTTTGGTATCAGGGTAATGCTGGCCTCATAGAATGAGTATAGAAGTTTTCCTTCAATTTCTTTTTTTTTTAATAGTTTGAGAAGAATATGTAGTAACTCTAACTTAAATGCTTAGTAGAACTCCCCTGTAAAGCCATCTGGCCTTGATTCCTGTAGTTTTTGTTTGTCTGGGAAATCATTATCTCTCCTTCTATTCTGAATGATGGCATTGCTGGATAGACTTTTGGTGGGAGGTCTTTGATTACTGATTCAATTTATTCGCTAGTCATCAGTTTGTTCAAGTTTTCTATTTCTTTCTTCTGTTTTGATAGTTTATATGTTTCTAGGAATTTATCCATTTCTTCCCGATTATCTGATTTGTTGACATAATTTTTCATAATACCTTCTTAATTGTTTCTGTTTCTGTGGTTTGGTTTTTATTTCTCCTCTCTTATTTGTGAATATATTTACTTGGGTCCTTTTTTTTTTATAATTCTGACCAGGGGTCTATCAATCTTACTATTTTTTTTCAAAGAAGCAGCTCCTGGTTTCATTGATCTCTTCTATGGTTTTTTGTTTTTTGTTTTTGTTTTTTAGTTTCTGTACCATTTACTTCTGCTGAAATCTTTAGTATTTTCCTTCTTCTGTTGGCTTTATTCTTCATTTTTTCTTCTTTTTCTAGCCCCTTTAAGTATAAGGTTAGGTTTTTTTTTTTTTTATTCAAGACTTTCTTGCTTCTCGAGGTAGGCCTGTATTGCTATATACTTCCCTCTTAGGGCCACTTTTGCCGCATCCCAAAGGTTTTGGACCATCATGTTTTCATTTTCATTTGTGTCTATATATATATATATATATATTTTAAGATTTTATTTGTTTATTTGACAGACAGAGATCACAAATAGGCAGAGAGGCAGGCAGAGAGAGAGGAGGAAGCAGGCTCCCCGCCGAGCAGAGAGCCCGATGCGGGGCTCGATCCCCGAACCTTGGGATTATGACCTGAGCCGAAGACAGAAGCTCCAACCCACTGAGCCACCCAGGAGCCCCAGTGTCTACATATTTTTAAGTTTCTTCTTTAATTTTCTCATTGCCCCATTCACTCTTTAATAGCATGTCCTTTAACTTCCATGTATTTGTGGTTTTTGCAATTTTTTTTTTTTCTTGTGGTTGACTTCAAGTTTCCTAACTTTGAGTTTTAAATAGGTGTGCTCTGGTCTGCTTGTTAAATGAGACCTGACGCTATTTCCACTAGAACTGAGGCTTTGCAAAACTCTGTGGTCAGTAGACATGGTGTCTGCTGAGGTTTCTGCTGCTCTTATGGGAAGGTGTCCCACTGCACTGGTCCTTAGCATACTTGCCTGAGCAAAGCAGTACCACCAGAGCACAGGGTGGTGGAACTTTGTGTGAACAACTTGGGCTGCTAGTCTTGGCACTGTGCTGTTTCCTGAATTTGGTTTATGCTGAGGGGCAGAGGAGGAAAACTGCACCAGCCAGCTCCTTTGTGGAGAGGGGTGGTCCATGTTTGCTGCTGTCAGGGAAGCCCTCCCAGAAGAGTGAATAATTTCCCCTCGTGTATCCTTGGCATTTTTCAGATTGTTTTCAGTGTCTCCGGGTTACTTGTCTGCCTAGAGCAGTGCAGTACGCTTTGTGCTCTATCCCAGTCAAGCTTGCTGACTTTTAAAACTCCAAACTTGAGGGACCTGCTATGCTGGTCTTCTGGGGGAGGGTCTCACTGTGCTGACACTGATGTAGGTTTGACCCAGAAGGGCAGTCGTGCGAGAGTGCAGGGCTGTGGGATTTGGAGCAAAGCAGGCAAAACAACCAGTGTCTAAGTTAGTCATCCTCAGCAGGGGTCTCTACACCTATGCTGAGGGGCGGGGTGGAAAATGGTGCCCCCTGGCTCATTTGTCCCTAGGGAGGCATCTGTGCTAATGCTAGCTCTCACAAATGCAAGAAGAGGGAAGAGTCTCTTCCCATATACCTTAGGCAAATGCTCAGATGACACTGTCTGCCCTGGGATTACTTGCCTGCTTTCTCTCCAGGAGTAGGGCACCACCCTCAAGTCTCTATCCCAGCCAAGCTGGGGGACCTCTAAACCTCCAGTGTATGAGGCCCACTGGTTACAAAAAATGAAATCCAGCCCCTCTCATTTTCCCAACCAATGTCTTTGGGGAAGTGTTTAACTTATGTGTATGCTGTGCATTCCACTCTCTCACTTTTCTCAATTACCAGGGCTCCCTCCCCTCCACAGCACTTGCAGTCCCTTTCTCCCCCCTCCACAGCACTTGCAATCCCTTTTTCCCCCCAACATCTCCACACTTCCTACCTTCCTTGATGTGGCCTCTTCTCTCCCTCTAGTTATGGAGTTTGTTCTATCAGTCCTCAGGTTGGTTTCTTGGGTATTCAGAATGACTTGACAGTTACCTAGCTGTATTCAAGGGACAAGGCAAGCCTAGCATCCTCCTTCTACACAGCTATCTTAGCTACCTCCCCCGGAATCTCCCTTTTTAGTAGCTGATGAGCCACAGTAATGATATTGGAAAGAAAAGGAGAGGTTTTGGAAAAAATACAGGACTTAGATATCTGTTGGATTTGGGGTATGATGTGAGTGGTAGATGAGGAAACCACCAATGAAGAGATAGGTTGCAAAAACAGCAGGAATAAGATTTGTATGCAGATATTGCTCCTAAACAATATATGTGATAAGTTAAAGTTACCTGTGTCTCTTTTTTCAAAACATACAATTCCCTAAATAGATTTCACTTCTAGCATCAGCAGTATCATATCATTAAATCTCCAAGGTAAAATAAAACTAGATTAGCTGTAATTTCATATCATCAATTAAGTTAGAAATGAAGTATAAAGGAAAGAAGTGTTTATTCTGCCTGATCAAATTCTAAAACAAAGGGACTCCTGGGTGACTTATTTAGTTGAGCATCTGCCTTTGGCTCAGGTCATGATCCCAGGGTCCTGGGATCAAGTCCAGCATTGGGTTCCTTGCTCAAGGGGAACCTGCTTCTCCCTCCGCCTGCTGTTCCCCCTGCTTGTGCGCACTCTCTCTCACTCTCTCTCTGACAAATAATTAATATCTTTAAAAAAATTCCAAAACAAGTATATAACAGGATCAAACAATTAGCATATATGTATTTTGTGTTTTAATTGAATCTATCCTCAAGACTAATTATTTCTCTAAGATTTACTATCATTTAAAGTAGTTAGCACATAAAATTATATGTTGAGGTTTACTGTGATGTTAAAGGCTTGTGAAGTTCAAATATTTTGCAAAATATAATTTAATTTTATATTGATATTAATAACAATGGAGTCACCTTTCTCTAAATACAGTCCTGTATGAAGTAAATTGCATTCAAAATTTATTATATATGAAAAGAAATGTGTATCTCTTAACAGCCATTTTTTCATGCCTTTCTAGCAATCTTAATCATTTTATCATCTTTATCCTATGCATTACTCTGGTCTTCTGCCCTCTTAAAATGATTAATGAAGCTACTTGCAAGATGACATTTAGGACCATATTCATGTTGAAAAGTTATAAATGTTTAAACTATAAGCAAATATCTGAGACTGGAGGAAACAAAGAGCTCTATACCCCATAAGTAATTTTCAAATTCTGCTAGAAAAAGTCAATATAAGTTAAATCAATTTTGTGTCATTCTCCAGATTTTTGAACTCTAAAGTTGAGCCAACTGGGCTTGAAGGATTATCTACAGACAAGAGCATCAATTCTGTTGCTTGTCAGCATTGTTCTCTTAAACAGATATCCAAATGTGGATATCCAATGTGCAATGTTCTGCCAGATATCCAAATGTACAATGTTCATGGAACTGTGAGTGCCCCAGCAATGTAGCACCTTAATTTAAAAATAGTGTATGTCACTGTTGCTCTTTCTAGAGCTTTTTGACTCATGTACTTGATTTCCTTTGCCTTTTTTTCCATGAAAGAAAAATGAAACCACTCCTTTGACATTCAGGGGTGAAAAAATTGAAGTGCTAATTAAACTGTGGTGGAACAATATTATCCTCTAGTTTTACACTGATAATTTTAATACAGAGTTATTTTAACAGGCTCTGCAAATCAGAATTTTCTGGGCTCTTTTTTATCTCTCTGAATCCACTGAATAAATCCATTCCCAGATATACTGAAAATGCAAAGCAAAGCCAGACAAAAAATAACATTTATTTCGTGAAAGTTTCATTGACATGCTTACTAGCTGCCAAAGGGGAAAAATCTTACACAGGGAGTCCTATGATATATTACTATATACTAGAAACAAAACACAGAAGTCTGAAGATTATCCGGTATTGCTTTGAAAGGAATACAGAATTATACGGATTTTGAATGTGTTGAAAAATGACTCAAATGTACTGAGCTGTTCATAGCCCTTGGCTTTTACTTTTTATGTGAGTTAAATCTGAACAAGAATTTTATTATAGTCAGTGTTGTTCATGCTGCTATAGTTAAGGTTTGCAGCATTTCCATTACAACCCCGCTATTTCAGTTGGTGTTCATAACTCCACTTTAAAAGTCACCCTGGGCTAAAGGTTGGCAATGCATTTTCAACTTGTGTTGGTAGTGATGGGTATGAGTGTGGTCAAATATGTAGTAAACATTCGAAGTAGCATATACTGCTTTTTATGGTATGAAATATTTTATTGAAATTGTATATTATGGTTCCTTAATTATAGAAATTGACAGATGTTAGCTCTGTCAGTGTAATTGATTAACAAAGTTAAAGAAAAAATTTTTTAAATCTATTTAGTCCTTGTAGCCAAGAAACACTGAAATTTTCTTGTAGCCATGAGCCAAAACACCAGCTGAGTAATGATTTCTAAAAGCACTCTATAATAATCAACACTACTGCCAAACAACTAATGAGTTCTGTCTAAAGATCAGTGAGTGCCATGGGGATTAAAAGGTTAAACTGACAATTTGAGATTTTACATGTACCCACGGACACATATGCAGATACCTAACAGATTTTTTTAAAAAAATGTATTTCTTTTGAATTGATCACATTTTCCAGGCTATAAAAAGTTTCCTAGTTATGAAAACTAAAATATGACAGAAGAATTAGTAAATACAGAGCAATTAAGGATATACAGATAATAAAGAATAATCTTAATTACCCTTAATCCTTCAAACCAAGGAAAACCACTGGTTACATTTTGGTGTATAGCTTTCAAATATTTATATTTTGCATATATATATAGATACACATATTACAAAATTGGTGTCATAAATTGAATTGCAATCTGATTTTGTTTGCTATGTTGGAGAGTACAAACTTGTCATTAAATATTTTTCTAATGCATAATTTCCCTGGCTGCATAGTATTCTCCTGCATGGGTGTACTGATGTTTAATTTATCACATATATTTGTAGATTTTGAAATGTTTAATGATTTAATCTTACTTTAGAATCAAAATCTGATGAAATCTTTCAGCAGCTAGAATTTATTCAAGACTTTGGTCTTCTCTACTTTTAGTTATTTTCATGGCACCCTAGTTACTGGATCTCCAAATGTTAACAATTCATAATTGTTGATTGAAAATATCAAAAATATAGAATTCATTACATATTGATTACATAGTTTCCTTTGAATTCTTATTAACTTGAGGAGTAGGCAATAGGGAAGTTTTGTTATAAATCACATTTCTCCCTTTTTTTTTGAGGTGGGAGGCTTTTGCCATAGGAATAGGATATTATTTAATATAAAGAGTTCTGTGATCAGAAAGACCTCAGTTTGAATCTCCACTCTGCTTTCTAGTTCTGTAGGTGGTTTTTGACCAGGCACATCACTTCTGTAAGTCTCACTTCTTTTTCTTCTTTAAGATATAGGTAATACCTACCTCACAATATTGTCATAAACATTAAATAAATTATTCTAGAAGAATTTTTTTTTTCAGTCTGCTTTGGGATATGCTAGTGAACTAGACAGATAAAGCCTCTGCCCTCATGAAGCTTATGGTCTAGGGGGAGATACAAAGGACAAACTAACAGATACATAAAAATATACTTATGAATTGTGATAAGTGCTGTTGAAGCGGGAGAGCTAGTTTCTTGTCTCACAGAATTGAAAAATGAAGCTTGTGGACAACAGAGAGTGAGTAAAGTGATAGAAGTTTATTAAGTGAAGATACAGAAAAACCTCTCAAGAGTCAGAGGGGTCCTGATGGGGTTGCCAAGGAGGGCCTTTAGGGTTGGTCTTTTATAGAAAGCTAACCAGGGAGCTTAAATCCTTTTAACATCTCTATTGAGAACATCTTCAATGGCTTACTTCCTTTTTATGGGCTGGTTCTTCTTTGTTGGTCACAGGTGATTATCATAAAGACACCCACTTCCACAGCCTAGAACAGGGTGGTCCTCCACCCAACATGGTCCATTGTTTCCCCTTATCTCTGGCTTCTGCACACCTCCACATTTTTTTTTTTTTTTTTTGGATTTCTGTGAGCCTGACCACATAGTCCTCTATCTCTCCTTACCTAGCCCTGCCTATCCTTTACTCACAGTCGAAGGAAATCATAGGTGTTCCTGTTAGGTTGGATGGGTCAATGAATGTAGTCTGAAAATATGACATTTATGATTGCCAGGTAGGAAAAATAACAAGGACATTGGGCACAAGACAGAAAGAGTTTAACATGCTCTAGGATCTGAAATGCAAATGTGGCTAGAAAATAATGTAGACAGAGAAAAGGGTCATAAGATAAGGCTGGAAAGGTATGCCAGGGCTAGGTAGCAGTATAACTAAGTGCCTGGCCAAGAGAAGGCCCTCAATAAAGATGCATTGTTTCCTTTCTCCTGGTCTTTTATAGATGAAGTGGTCTTCGCCAAGGGTTTTGGGGGCCATGTTATATGCTTGTTTAGATTATGTAAATCTAATCTGATTCATCTCTGTTTCATCTCTGATTTGGATTGTCATCACAATGATTGCAAATGAGGTCAACCTCACTTCTATGTTTTGTGTTGATGCCTCTCTTTCTTTCCTTTAAGCCCCTCTTCCCCTTTACCCCTCTGTTCCACACCACCTCATCTGCCCATGGACATACAGATAAACTGCCTGTCTGTGCTGCTCAACTTATCTTGGCTTTTCTGTTCTGCCATATTTACCTCTTAATTATCCCATTATGGATATTTCCCTCTAACTGCATTCATTTTCTCTTTTTATGATTATTTTGTAGCTCATGATTAAATCTTATGATATGAATACTGCACATCAGTGACAGGTCAATAAAACAGCAAGGCACAAGTAAAAATTTCTCAAGATGGTGAATCTTTAGAACCAAGTTTTTCTATTAAAACAACAACAGCAGCAAATAAGTCCTTCTACCATAAAAATTACCTACTCCCCATGGAACTAAAAAATAAACCTTGCATAGACTTATGCCAGTTTAAATAGGTCTCTTAAAGTAACCAGCAGAGTTCATGCCTCAGATATCTTTGTATTAAGAGAGAAAAAGGTACAAAATGTTAATAACATTATAACAAAAATAGCACTAACTTTGGTGGAAGTTGAATTGCAGTCTAATGATTTACTCTCTTTCTTTAGTTGGGAAATAAAAGATATAATGAAGAACAATGTAAAACATATACAAGAAGTGCAAGAGAACATAATTTGGCCATATGTTCTATCTATATGATATGAATGCTTTTACTACTAGCGGTAATTAATCCTAAAGTACCAATTTTGGCTGACTTTACTTGTGTCAAATAGTTGCTTCACAAATTTTAAGTATTATATCTAAGTGATATTATCAGTAAGTTATATTTAATGGGCAACCCTTATGTTTAAAAAATAAAGAGGAGTATATGTTTTTTCTAGTAATTGTTAATATTTTATTTAAATACTGTTCTAGTAGATTTATTTGTCTAGCATAAGAGATCTTTTTAGTTAATAACATTTGGCATTTCAGAGTCTCCCTACCAAATTCTTTTTATTAAAAGTATCTGTTGTAGGGGAGGGAGAACTTTTTTTTCTCTGTCCTCCTACATTCTTTTTTTTTTTTTTTAAAGATTTTATTTATTTGTCAGAGAGAGAGGGAGAGCGAGCGAGCGAGCACAGGCAGACAGAGTGGCAGGCAGAGACAGAGGGAGAAGCAGGCTCCCTGCCAAGCAAGGAGCCCGATGTGGGACTCGATCCTAGGTTGCTGGGATCATGACCTGAGCCGAAGGCAGCCGCTTAACCAGCTGAGCCACCCAGGCGTCCCAACCTCCTACATTCTTTAACTGTGGCCCTGTACATTAGACCAGCATAAGACAGGTTCAGAAGAGAAAAGTTTTTTAATACATGAGAATACTCAGTGATGAGTATCTCAAAGGGGTGGTTAGAATTTGGGTTTACATAACACCTTAATAAAAGAGTAGTACATTATGTAGAGAAGTGATAAGACAAAGGAGAAGGACTTCGAGTTCTAGGGACTGCAAATTGTGAACACTAAATATGTGGGGAAAACTAATGGAAGATGAGGCATAGTTAGTAGGTTTTGTTGTGAAGATTCCTTTATTGCCATCTCCTGCATGGTTAATAGTCTTGTTTTCCTGATAGAGAGGAGAAAGGTAGAGAGTTTTTCTTGTGTTTTCTTCTTTTTAGTTACCTTTAGCTCAAAATAGTCCTTATGTCAAAGTGGCATATTGTGAGGTAGCATATTATACTACCCATCACTGTCATGTATACTCTAGCACAATATTATATAAGTGGGCAAGAAAGAGTGTTTATTCTTAAAATACATGCAGATTCCATCATTATCTTATTTTGGCTAAATCCTCCATATCTTTATCATAGTTGATCATGTTTTAATAAAACTATTATATGATATTTAGACTGCCATTAAAAATGGTTTCTTGGGCACCTGGGTGGCTCAGTTGGTTGAGCGACTGCCTTCAGCTCAGGTCATGATCCTGGACTTCCAGGATCAAGTCCCGCATCAGGCTCCCAGCTCCTTGGGGAGTTTGCTTCTCCCTCTGAACTTCTCCTTTCTCATGCTCTCTCTCACTCATTCTCTCTCAAATAAATAAATAAAATCTTAAAAAAAATTTTTTTAAATGGTTTCTTAATGAACGTTTCCTAATTAGCATTTCCTCTGGATTAGTAGCATTAAAATATTCACATAGGCTTTTTAAAAATTTATTTATTTATTTACTTATTTACTTATTTATTTGAGAGAGAGAGAGAGTGAGCATGCTGCAGAGGGAGAGGGAGAAGCAGACTCCCTGCTGAGCATGGATGTGGGGCTCAATCCCAGGACCCTAGGATCATAACCTGAACCAAAGGCAGATGCTTAACTGGCTGAACTACCTAGCACCCCTGGCATAGATTTTTAAGCTTGAAATTTTGAAGCATCTTTTCTTTCTTTCCTTTTTTCTTTTTCCCTCTTTTTGTTTTGTTTTTGTTATTGATATTAAGTAGTGTAATCTTTGTAAGCATAAAAACACCATTAGGATAGAATATGATTCAACTAAATGAAAATTGTCTACTATGCATAATACTCTGTGATAGATACTGAAGGTGACACAAAGATGAGCAAGATTGGGTCCCTGACCTCCAGAGACTCAATCTAGTATGGCAGGTAGCTACGTAGTGTCCCCCACTGCCCCCCCACCAAAATGGAAAAGAAGGTACCGACTTTTATTGAAATCCTGCATTATAACAGTAGTAGTAGTAATTTTTTTTTAATTTATGTTGGCTTTTTTTTCACCTGTGGTTTAGTAATTTTCTATTTATAGTATAATTGGTTTTACTAGCACTAAAATGAACAATATAAACAAATTCAATATTACTACAAATTCTTGCTGAAGAAAAGGTACACAAAATATTTAGAAACCTTTCCCATTTCTAAAATTGAAGAGGCACATATAAATGTCTCATTAAATTGAATCTACTCTTCTATATGTTTGCTTATATATAGGTTATGCTTCATAGTTTATTTTTCTAGTAAAAAGTACAATAAGATATAAATATAAAAGCAAAAAGTACACATGCAAAATAAAACTATAATGCAAGATAATTGTTCAGAACACACTCTGACTGGCAAACAAAATAGAATAGCTAGCAAATGATCAGTTTTCTATGAGGAACATTATTCGATAATCTTTACTCTGAACATAACCTGGCCAATCTCGGGTTTTTTTTTTTTTTTAACAGATGTACAATAAACTGCACATAAATTAAATATAAAATTCAATAAACCTTGAAATATGTGTATAACCATAAACCATCACCACAATCAAGATAATGAACATATCCACCATCCGCAAAAGATTCCTTATATGCAGGCAACCACTAATCAATTTTCTGTCATAGATTGGTTCACATTTTCTAAAATTTTATGCACATAGATCATACAATATGTTCTCTGTTTTATGTAGTTTCTTTTGCTCAGCATAATTTTTTGAGATTCGTTCATGCTTTATAGGAGATTAATTTTTGTGAAAAAATATTCTCTAGAAAAAACATACTTCTTTTAAAAAAAGTTCTATGATTTTATAGTTTGCTATATCAAGACATTTTAAGCTGGGTCACTTTTGAAATACCAAAATAAACTCTAAAAATAAAACCAATAAAAAACCCCCACAAATCTCAATAGTTTACTTGTTTATATAAATAATTTATTTTTTCAGATGGCCTAGATTGGTATATAATCTGGTCTACAGCACCTAACTGTGTGTTCTAATTTAATGACATCCATAATACTGTTCAGCATCTTTGCTTGTCTCAGTTTCTGCCAAGATTGTGGCTCCCTGGAGGTCTACTGGTTAGGATTCAGTATTCTCAGTTTGTGTCAAGAGTGTAACCCTTTTTCCTTTCTAGGTCCTTTTAAAGCTTCCATTTCTATGTCTACTAATGGCTTTTCCACATAGGCAATATCAACTTGATTATAATACAGTTTTTTAATGACTTCATCATACCCCTAGTGATGGAAACAGAAGCTTTATCATGTTGAAATTCACAGATGCTGTCAAACTGAGACACACCATCTCCCTCTTTTACATACCATCCTTTAATAGTTACTTCTCTTATCCTTCTCCAGTGTCTGAGTTTGAATTGGACAATCTATCCCAGCAGAGCAGCAGTTGTTTTCAGCAACTGATGTTGATGACGGCATGTGTTAAATGCTTATTGGTTGAATGGGGGGCTGTTATTTTGTGGTGATCCCAAGATCTAAGTACGTGCTTTTAACAAAGGCCATCCCTGCCATAGCCCATCCCAATCCTAGCTGTAGTTAATGTGACACTAGCAGTCTTTTACAAGACTAAGTAAATAAGCAGGTAACTACTTTAGAATTTTATGTAGTATACAGATGACTACCAGCACTGTGCTGTAAATTTGTTTTTATAAGAAGATCGTGGTATGTTATTATGTAATATCCTGTAGGATAGTTGCAAGTTTATAAACACTGTTTTAAGGACACAAATCATCCATTCACAATTTGCTTTGCCCCCCACTATTTGTTGTCATCTCTCAGTATCCTCAGTAATCAAAATTGACTCTGAAATACAGTACATAAAATACCTAGGTAGTTCAGGGAAGGTAGGGAAGACTTCCAGCTTACAGCCCAAGAAAGCTTCTTAGAAGTGGTAGAGTTCCTTATTGGGATTCCAGTAGATTGAGAGCTTGGCAGAGCCTATAAGGACTCAGCATTGTAGGAGGAAGAGAAGTTGGAATTTAAGGTAGAAAGAAAGAATTACATCAAGATACAAGATGAAGGAAGTACAGTAATTTTGAGAAGCCAAGAGTAGTCCATCTTGGCAAAGCATAGGACGTGTTTATTGAAAGAAATTACACTAAAAGGAAAATTTGAAACCATATCAAGAACAGTCTGGAATTCCATTTTAAGGGGTCTAGATTTTGTTTACAGGCAGTAGGGGAGCCATTGATGAAGTTTTAGTAGCAGAGGAATAATATCAGAGGTGGTTTTGGGAAGACTGTGGTGATATGTATGAATAAAGTAGCCAGAAGAGGAACTAATTATTAGCTTATTGCAAAAGAGTAAGAACCTAAACCAGAATAAATGCAACTGATACCTGGAAAAATAACTCAATGGTACTTGATTTTTGTAGAGAAGAAAAGATCAACTGACTGAATAATGATGACTTTTTTCCTTAAATATTTATTTATTTATTTATTTATTTATTTATTTATTTATTTATTTTAGAGGGAGAGAGAGACTGAAAAAGAGCAAGAGTGTCAGGGGGGAAGGGCTGAGGGACAGGAAGAGAGAGAGTGTCTCAAGCAGACTCCCTGCTGAGCATGGAGCCTGACTCAGGGCCTGATCTCATGACCCTGACATCATGACCTGCACTGTAATAGTCAGATGCTTGACCAACTGAGCCACCCAGGCATTCCCCCTCTTTTAAAAAGATTTATTTATTTGAGAGAGAGAGAGAGAGAGAATTATGCCATTTTGCTTTTAAGTGAGAGAGTAATAAATTCAGAGGAAGGAACCTATTTAAGGAGAAATTATTTTTGAGTAATTTGAGTAACTTCTCTAATTTGAAGTATAGATTGAGTATATAGCTGGAATTGCCTAAGAGGGAGATGAACATGTGGTGTTTTTGCATGACTATTAATAATGACCTATTTTTTTCAGGTATCCTCACAAAGGAAATAATTAAAAATTTGACATTAAAACAGATCACTAAGGGAAGAGAGTTTAAGAACGTAAAAAGACCAAGGAAAGAACTTTGGTAAACACCGCATTTGAGTATAGAAATAAGAGTTGCTAGGGAAGGAAAAGTTTGAGATGCTGGGTGGGAAAAGTTTGAGATGAAAAAAAATTCATGCTAAAGCCGTGTTTAGAAAATCTGGAGGAGAAAATTTCAGGAAGAATGGGTAATCAACAATCTAAAATTATAAAAAAAAAAAGTGGGTTAAGGATAAAAAAGTATGTTTTTCGATTTATTGGCATTGGTAGTATTTTTGATGCTGTAAGGACAATTTCAAGGAGAGTGGAAAGGATAGAAATCAAATTGTAAAGGGTTAAGTAGGTCCTGGATGATAATGAAACAAAGTGAAATCTGTATAGATTGCAGTTTTTTCTAAAGGTGTACATTGCTTGTTTTTGCTTTCATATTGTTAAACTGGGTCTATTATAAAATTCAATATCACATGCAAGAAGTATTTCTATCATTTTGTAGCAGATTTTTAAAGCTATATTCAGATTTTACACTGATCGACATGAGACAGATTCTCTTTAGCACCATTTTAGTTCTGGATAAAATTCAAGCTGGTTATTGCTGATTACTCTGAAATGCAAATAGTGCTATTTTGTTTTACAGCTATCATTTAAAAAGCTATGTACTCATTAAGATAAATGTGTGCTGCATGAACAACAAAAAAAATGAGAAAAGAAATGGATGTTATTTTTATTTGTAGGTTCTCTGATACGGAACTGAATGTACTAATCTTCAAATACAAATGAGCAGCAAGAATGTAATTTACAAATGCACAATTAACTTCTGACTAGCTTCTGTTGATTTTTAGTACTATAATACCATACCAGGTGAAACTTCTCATTTCTGGAGATTTTATCTGACCAACATTTCTATTTGTGGCTAAATAAGGAGATTACTATGAAAAAATATTACTTTGGAGTAAATTATACTTTCATGGAGCTCCAATTATAGCTTCTCTGTTGAGTGGTCGGCCATTAGGACCATTATTTTTCTCTTTCCATGCTGCTCTTCTTGCATTTTCCCCATCATTGACAAAGGCTTTCCTCTAATTTTCTATTTTAAAATCCTAATAGTTACTTGTCTTAGTTGCAGGCAGTGTTCTATATCTTATTTTGCTATATTGTCACTTCTCTCTTCTTTTGCTTCATCTTTATTCTATTCTTGTGTCATGTCATTTATTTATATATATATATGTATATATGCATGCACATATACACATATGTATGTGCATATAAATATGCATATATACACATATAATAGGTATATATACCTATTTTTATCAACCATTCCTTGATTATGGTCCCCTCCAAAATGTTGGTTGCTCTCCTTCTCTTTTATTATAATGTGTCAATGACCCTCCTAAAAAAACATACATTATTTAACCAGTACTCCAAATAGAGTCTGATCTTTGCAGGATACAACTGAATAATACTTTATGTATTATAGATTTAAAGGTCAATCTTTAGCATATAAGTTCCCATCTTGGATTATTGGTGGTGCATTAAGATCATGCATTTAGCTTTTATAATAATTTGCTTACTGTAAGTACATGTTGACTCTGTAGTCGACTGAAATTCTTGTTCTTTTTTTGTTTTTTAATGTAGACTACCAGCAAGTTCAATTATCCCTAATCCTTGACCCTGTGTAATTGATCTTTTTTTTTCTTCTTCTTTTGAAAGTATCTGTAAGATTTGTGTTTATTCCCATTAAATTTAATTTTGTTTGGTTTCAGTTTAACATTGCTATCTGTTACAAAAACTTTGAATCTTGATTCTGTCATCTATCATATTAGAATCCCTTTGAATGTTGTGTCATTTGCAAATTTAACAAGAAAACCTTCAAATAACTTCTGAGTCATTAATATGTTGAAAAATACAGAAACAAGAAGAAATGTCTGGGACTAACTACCAGAAAACTCCTACTAAGTTGACACCAATCTAATAATTAATGGTCTTTGAATTAATTTTCAGCAAATTTAAAAGTATCTGTACTGTATTCTGTCCATATTCTGTTTCTCACAATAGTATGGGGAGAATTTGCCCAAAGTCATCATGAAGTAAAAATATTCTAGGGGTGCCTTTGGCTCAGGTCATGATCTCAGAGTCCTGGGATCAAGCTCCATGTCGTGCTCCCTGCTTAGCGAGGAGTTTTCTTCTCCCTCTGCCTCTGTCCCTCACCCTCCCTTGTGATTTCTCTCTCTCTCCCTCTTTCAAATAAGTAAATAAAGCCTTTAAAAAATAGTCTATGTATCTACTTTCTGGTTGATTTGCTCTAAGAAAGAGTTACCAGTAATTTGGCATGAATTATTTTATATAATCCGTACTAATTGATTTTTAGCATGATGTTTTATAAGCTCATGAAAACCTTTTGTTTGGCATACCCAAACATGAGGCAGGGTTGGGGATCCTTCATTTTTGTTGTCACACAATTGAGAAACACCGATAATTTTATCAAGACTTTTGCTAAGTAAGAAACAGGGAAGGCATAAGAAATTTAAACAGACTAGCTAGCAAAGTATGAAATTTAAATCTCTCTCTTGCTAATGTGGCCTACAGGGAAAGGCCTATTAGCCTTTCTACATTCTACATCTACATTCTACATTCTACTTTCTACATCTACTTTTACATCCCTATTCTACATGGAAACCTATGAAAAAATGAGAGGCTTTGCCTTGACTCTTTATTTCCATTTTGGTCTGCTTCCATGTTTTGAGTACCATTTGATACTTATCTTACAGGATAATCATCCTGGATTTTATGACCCTTGAATATAAAATAAAGGAAGTTATATCATCTTGGCTGTCTATACCTTGGCTATCTACCTAAGGACCACTTTCTGAATTGTGTTTCTAGAATGGAAGACATGCCTTTTCTTAACGTGATTATTACCAGGAATGGCTTCTTTCTCTCAGTGAGATACCACTCACCTACATTTTTGTGACTTTTTCCCATACAGATTCAATAGAGTAGTGATTTTATACATGATGACCTTGACATTTATATAGTAGATATTACTACTCTGCAATACCAGGAAGTATGATCATAAACTCACACTTAGGGACACCTAGGTGGCTCAGTCAGTTAAACATCTTCCTTCAGCTCAGGTCATGATCCTAGAGTCCTGGGATCGGGTCCCACGTCAGGCTCTCTGCTCAGGAGAGGTCTGCTTCTCTGCCCCTCCCCTGGCTCCTACACATTCTCTCTCTCTCTCTCTCTCACTCTCTCTTGTTTTCTCTCTCTCAAATAAATAAAATCTTTAAAAAAACACTTAATCTCGTAGAAATATGGACTGTGTATCAAAGGAAGGGGTAAAGATTAAAGACCAGTTAAGCAGCTATTACTGCCTTCCATGTGACTTGAGGTGAATACTTTAATTAGTTTGTAATTAGTTAATGCTAATGAACTAGACAGTCCAAAGGTAGAATGAGAATTTGACAAAATATAAGAAAAGGGAGAAAAAGAATCAGATGATAAATAAAGGCTTTGAGCCAAGATAGTTCAAAGTTGATACTCTTTTTTGGAAACAAAGAAATGAGGAATGATATCTACTAGAGTAAGAAGGCAGGAGCAAAATAATGATGGGTTTATAATGGTACTAGCATACTCTGAGATATTTTAAGCATGCAGTTAGAAATTCCTACCTTTAAGCATACAGTTAGAAATTCCTAGAGATATTTGGGAGTTGTTGCCAAAAAAGATAATAGGTGAATTCAAAAAAGAGTCTCTAGCAGAAGAGAAAGTACTTGCAGATAAAATCTTGGAGAATAATGCCTATATTTAGGATGGGGGTTGATAAGAACTTGCCAAAAGTGTTAAGAAAGAGGGAGGATAAACAAAACTGATGGTCTGTTTCTGGACCCAAGGGAAGAAAGTGTTTTTAACAAACAGTAGGGAGTAAAACAGTATCAGCAACTTCCGCAAAGAAATTGAGAAGTATGAACTAATGTCGGGTCTTCAAGTTCGGTGACGACATAGTTATTAGTGACCTTTCACAGAACAGTTTCAGGAAGATGTTAAAGCGGATTGGAAGGACTTACATAAGCAGGAAGTGGAAGCAATAGACTACTTCATCCAATGTAAATAGGCATGATATAAGAAAATGCTTTACTCTCCCTTCCTCCTATTTAACTAGTAGTTTTGTGGATGAAAGAAAAAACGGAGTTAGATAAATTTATTTGTTGAAAAATTACTACAGGTTCGCTCTACCTTTTTAATTGATTTTAACTTCAGACTGCTCAATAATGAGTACATAGTTTATCGCAGGAATGAAATTGAGTTCTTTGCTCTGTATAACTTTAATACTGGACAGATGTTAGTTTTCCAATAAAAGCAACAAAGGTTCTCTAAATTACTTTGGATTTACAGTGCTACAGAACATTTTAATTACATTCATATGTTCGTACTTTGAAAAATAATTTCAAATTGTTTTATGCTAATAAGAGCACATTTATGCCACATCATGCAACATAGAAAGCATTCTCTGTGTAGAGTAGTGTATAATGATTGTAACTTTTGCATTTTCATGTTTCCTGCTTTGAAACCGCTACTTTTGCATTTTCATGTTTCCTGCTTTGAAACCGCTACCATCATTTACATTCTCTAGTAATACAACCTTGAATTTCATGGATATATATGAGCATGTGCTAGAGAAGGTACTGGTAGAAAACTAAGAAATGAAAAGGTAAATAACAGCCAGAGGAGTTGGCAAGATTACCTTTTCTTCATTGTTCCAAGACAGCTATTTTAATTGAAAGTGAGAAGGAAGGGGTGTATAGTAATTTAAAATTAGATAGATGTGAAAAGAGAAAAGCTAGGCAAATAAATCAGGTATATAAGCAAGTTCAAGAGGTGAATGAGGACATTACCCTGACTGCTGAGGAAAGAAAGTCAAGAGAAAGGTTGTCTAACAAAAAGTCATGTGTTAACTCAGAGTAATCAATTACTGGCATTGACTGGAGGTCTTATAGCAGTAGTATTTGGAAGAATCGAAGAAAGATATGGCCCCATAGCTTGCATCAACCAGAGAGAAGTTTCTGAGAAAAAGACACAAAAGAAATCATTCTCTGAAAATCTGTTTGACTTTTGTTAGAATTTCTGCCTTCCTGCCCTCCTTCTGTCCTTCCCTCCTTCCTTCCTCCTGTACTAAGTAATGGCTAGATGCTGCAAAAGAACTGTATACCCCGAGATTTATCTCAGGAATATGGATAGAGAATTACAAATGACATTTAAAACTACCTATTTCCATTACCATATTAATAGAATCATTTGGTTCATTACAAATGGCCAACACCAAATGACCAAAAATATAAAATCAAACTCTCAACTAAATGAAGGGGAAAAAATAAACAAGAAAAACCCATTCAAAAAAGAAAATCCTGCCCTTTGCCTAGACAAAAAGAAAAAGGAAACAAAAAATGAGTGGGATTTATTTTTAGAAAACGTAACCTTTAAAGATAGAATGCAGTGTTTATTACCTCCCCCTGTAGGACAAGGCCCTTGGGAGACACCTAACTGTACAAGTAAAGATGATTGCAGAGACGCAGATTGTCAACATGTGGGTAGTAAAGGCTATGTACTTAAATTCTGGACACTTTCCCTTGGTTTGTTTACTTCTATGTTGTGTGCGTGGATGTTTTGGCTCAGGAGGAAAATTCCAGTGCTATTAGAAAATGTTTGTTTCACATAGAATCAAAGTGGCTTTATCAGTCTTAAATAACAAATAGCAGAAACAGGTTTAGAGTTTAATCCATTGGTTTCCATTCACTTGCTTAGCTACTAATGATGTGCTCTGTTTTTCAACCAAATTCATTATGCAGTCATAGTATTTGTAGCTCATTCTTTGTGTCCATCTAGTGCACTGGTCTCCAGAGTACCTGTATCTTGGAGGATAGGAACAGAGGTCATCACCAGGGTAAATGGAAAGATTTGAGATTCAGGGATGCTGGAAAGGTTTTAGAGGTTTAAAGATTTTTCTGTGGATCTTTTGTTTCAGTAGAGTGGTGGGAATTCAGAAACAAGCACCTTTAAATACTACCATTAGAGTTTAAACTTCATATTGTGTAAGTTTTAGAAACTTTTCAAAATACACATGTAAGCAGCTTCAGATGGATGACATGGGGATGTGCCTTTCTGGGGATGCTGTCTCATGTTGCTTCTTAGCAAGAGAGGGATACTCAAAGGTGAGCTGAATGAACTGGGTTAGCTGAAGTCTACAATGTGAATGACAGGCAGTGCTTACCTTACTCCATTATCTGAAGTCAGAAGGCAACATCCTTAGTTTTGGTCCTATAAAGTCCTCCTCCCCAACTCCCAATTATCTATGATAGTGCTCTCTTTTTAATGTTAAGTGTATTCGGTTCACATGCTTAGAAACAGAAAGTTATACAATTGTTGGACTTATCTTTCTTTTAAGCAATTTGAGTAAAGTTCTTCTTTTCAAAATCCCCCAAAAGATAGGTACTAAGAAAGCATTTTTTATGTTCTCTGAGAAGAAAGGTTAAGGAGTACAGACTAGAGTCCCATCCTCTTTCAGCATTACAAATGTAGAGTGTAGACTGGCTTATTTCACTTCGCAAAATGTCTTCAAGGTTCATCCATGTTGTTGCATATTGCAAAATTTTCTTCATTTTTAAGGCCTAGTATCAGTGGTATTCCACTACATGTATATATCATATTGTCTTTATTCATTTATCTGTCAGTGGACATTTAGGCCATTTCCATAACTTGACTCTTGTGAATCTTGTTTCAGTGTACATGCTAGGGCACATATCTCTTTGAGATCCTGATTTCAATTATATTGGGGTTTTTTTTTCTGTCTTCTGTTTTTTAGTTAAATTCCAGTTAGTCACCATACAGTGTAATATTAGTTTCAGGTGTAAATATAGTGATTCAGCACTTCTATAAAATACCAAGCGTTCATCACCAGTGCATTACTTATCCCTATCACCTATGTAATCCATCCTCCCACCCCCCTCCCCTATGGTAACAATCAGTTTGTTCTGTATACTTAAGAGTCTGGTTCTTGGTTTGCCTCTCTTTCTCTCTTTTTTGTTTTTTCCCTTTGATCCTTTGTTTTGTTTCCTAATTCCACATATGAGTAAAATCATATGGTACCTCTCTTTCTCTGACTGAATTGTTTTTACTTGGCATAATACTCTCTACCTCCATATCATAGCAAATGGCAAGATTCCATTCATTTTATGCCTGAGTAATATTCCATTGTGTGTGTGTGTGACTTCTTTTTTTTCCAATGGTATATATACCACTTCTTTATCCATTCATCAGTTGATGGACACTTGGGCTATTTCCATAATTTGATTATTGTAGATAATGTTGCTATAAACATTGGGATTCAGGTATCTCTTTGAATTAGTACTTTTATATTCTTGGGTAAATACCTAGTAGTGCAATTGCAGGATTATAGGGTAATTCTATTTTTAACTTCTTGAGGAACCTACATACTGTGTTTCAGAGTGAATTCAGTAGCTTGTATTCCCACCAAAAGTACAAAAGGGTTCTGTTTCTTGACATCCTCACTAACACCTATTGTTTCTTGTGTTGTTGATTTTAGCCATTCCGACAGGTGTGAGATAATATCTCACTGCACTTTTGATTTGTATTTCCCTGATGATCAGTGATGTTTTCATATTTATATTTTATAAATATATATTTATATTTTCATGTGCCTGTTGACCATCTGGATGTCTTCTTTGGAGAAGTGTCTGTCAGTGTCTTATGTACATTTTTTAATTGGGTTATTTGTTTTTTCAGTGTTGAGTTTTATAAATTCTTTATATATTTTGGATACTAACCCTTTATCAGAAATGTCATTGGCAAAGATGTTCTCCCATTCTGTAGGTTTCCTTTGCTGTGCCAAAACATTTTCTTTTGATGTTGTCCCAATAGTTTATTTTTGCTCTTTTTAACCTTGCCTCAGGAGACATTTCTAGAAGGAAACTGCTATAGCTGATGTCAAAGAGGTTACTTCTTATGTTCCTCTCTAGGATTTTTATGGAATTAGGCCTTACATTTAGGTCTTCAATTCATTTTCAATTTGTTTTTGTGTATGATGTACGAATGTGGTCCAAGTTTTTCTTTTCCATGTTAAAGTCCAGTTTTCCCAACACATTTGTTGAAGAGACTGTCTTTTTCCCATGGGATATTCTTTCTGCTTTGTCAAAGATTAATTGACCATATAATCATGGGTTCATTTCTGGGTTCTCTATTCTGTTCCATTGATCTATGTGTCTGTTTTTGTGCCAGTACCATACTGTCTTGAAGATTATTGCTTTGTAATATAACTTGAAGCCCAGAATTGTAATGCCTCCAGCTTTGCTTTTCTTTTTCCAGGTTGCTTTGTCTAGTCATGTGTTTTTTTTTTTGTGGTTCTATATAAATTTTAGGATTGCTTGTTCTAGTTCTGTGAAAAATGCTGTTGGTTTTTAGATAGGGATTGCATCAAATGTGTAGATTGCTTTGGGTGCTATAGACACTTGAACAATATTTGTTACTCCAATCCATGAGCTTGGAATGTTTTTCCATTTCTTTTTGTTGTCTTCGGTTTCTTTCATCAGTGTTGTATAAGTTTCAGAGTACAGATCTTTCACTTCTTTGCTTAGGTTTATTCTTAGGTATCTGACTAGTTTTGTTGCACTTGTACAGGAGATTATTTTTCTGCTGTTTAACTATTGGTGCTTAGAAAAGCAACAGATTTCTGTACAATGATTTTGTATGCTGTGACTTTACTTAATTCGTGTATCAGTTCGAGCAGTTTTTGGGTGGAGTCTTTAAGTTTTTCTGTATAGAGTATCATGTCATCTGCAAATAGTGAAAGTTTGATTTCTTCCTTGCTGCTTGGATACCTTTTATTTCTTTTTGTTGTCTGATTGCTGAGGCTAGGACTTCTAGTACTATGTTAAATAACTGTGGTGAGAGCGGACATCCCTGTTTCATTATTCATTTTCATTATTTTCCATTATTTTGTCTTCTAAGTTGCTGATTCATTCTTCTGCTTCTTCCTGCCTGCTATTCATTGTTTCAGGCCTGTTTCCAGTTTCATTTGTTGTATTCTTCATCTCTGACTGATTCTTTTTTAAAGTCTTTTATCTCTGTGGTAAGGATCTCACTGACGTGTTCTCTTCTTTTCTCAAGCCCAGTGAGTATCCTTATGATCACTGTTTTAAATTCTCCATCAGGCATATTACTTTTATCTGTTTCCCTTAGATCTCTGGCCATGGCCTTATGTTGTTCTTTCTTTTGGGATAAATTCCTCTGTCTTGGCATATTATCTAAATTTCTGCCTTGTTCTCTATTTTAGAAAAGCCAGTTATATATCCTGTTCCTAAAATAATAGCTTTATGAAGAAGAGGTCGTGTTGCGTCCAGGGCCTGGCACTTTGGGGTATGTCTCTGGTGTGTGCTACATGTTCTCTGCTGTTGTGTCTTAGCTGCTCTATCCTTTAGGCCAGTCATTTGCAGAGGCTCTCCTTGCCGGATATTGGCAGTGTTTGGTTCCTAGCCTGAATATGGTGAGTTTTAACTACGTGTGCTCTGTTCTGCTTGTGATATGAGACTGGACACCACTTGCATGAGAACTGAGGCCTTGTAGAACACTGTTGTTAGGAGACATGGTATAAGAAGGTGTTTGTGCTGGCCTACTTGGGGAGTGGCCCACCACAATGGGACTGAGGCAAGCTTCAGTAAGAAGGGCATTTGCACCAGAGCTCTGGGGTATGGAGCTTGGTGTTATAATGTGAAGCAGGTAGTTGTAGACACTTTGCTGCTTCCTACAGGTGGCTCTGTGTTTGTGCTGAAGTTTCAGGGAGGGAAATGGCATCAGCCAGCTCCTTTGTTCCTAGAGAGGTAGCTCCATGAAGGCTGCCTCTCAGGGATACATTCCAAGAAGAGCTGATAGTCTTCCTACTCTGCCCCAGGTATTCTTCAGATTGCTGTTTTCCACACTGTCTTCCCTGGGTTTTTTGCCTACCTTGCCCTACAGGCTCTATCCAAGCCATGCTAGCTGACCTGTAAATCTAGGCTTTAAGGCCTGCTGCTTGCAAGAACTCGGGAAGTTCTGTCCCTCTCATTTTCCAATTCATGGTTTTGGTGAAAGGTTCTTGTGTGTTCCCATTTGTACTCCTATCTCTCTCTCACCCTTCTTGGTAATCATAGCTCCCTCCTCTCCACAGCAGCCAGGATCCATCTCTCCCCTAAACTATGTCTCTGTCCTTTTTACCCTCTTCCAGTATGGTCTCTCCTTTCCCTTTAGCTGAGGAGTTTGTTCTGTTAGTCTTCAGGTCAATTTCTGGACTATTTAGGATGATTTGGTGATTATATAATTGTTTTATATGATGAGATGATTCTAAGTCCTCTTCCACCGCCATCTTTCCTCTTCCCAATCCCTGATTTCAATAATTTTTAGGTAAATGCCCCAGAGTAGCACAGCAGATTGAACAGTCACAGAAAAATAACATGGTTCCACTTATTTGAGGTATCTAAAATATTCAAATTTATATAATCAAATGTGGAATGGTCGTTGCTGGGTTGGGGAAATGGGTTATTAATAAATGGGCATAAAGTTTTAGTTAAGCAAGATGAATAAGTTTTAGAGATTTGCTGTAAGACAGTTCATCTGTAGTCAAAAATACTGCATGGAGCACTGGGTGTGGTGCAAAAACTATGAATTCTGTTACGCTGAAAAGAAATTTTTAAAAAATCGTAAAAAAATAAATAAAAGCTTAAAAAATAAGGTATTATATAGTTAAACATTTTGTGTAGAGAGTAGAACTCTACTTAGAATTCATGTTAAGTGTTCTTACCACAATAAAATAAAAATTTAAATAAAGGATGTATGTTCTGCTCAAAGTGTACCTTTTCCTATTTGTAATAGCATAGTACTTCATTCACCTTGCTAAGTATGGAGAATAGCCCTTTAGGAACCTATTTGTTCATTACTATTCTATGTTTATATGATCTGAAATGTAACACAAACGGGACCCTTTTTATACATGTGGCTTCTCAACTTTCCATTTTCACAGTATCGTCAATTTATCGTTAAATCTTGGTTATTTAAGGAAGAGGAAAGAAAAACTACTAGATACTAGAATGAGCTTTGTTCCCCTCCAAATCAGTGCTAAAAAAGTGAATATGAGATTACTCTAAATATCTTAAAAGGAAGGAATGAAAATATAAAATATAGGAATGGCCACAAAAAAATAATTTATCCCAGATTCTATCTTGGCACAATGGAAAATAATAATAATAATAATAATAATAATAATAATAATAATACATGTTTAAGTGGAAGTCCTTTCCATCCCCATGTCTAACACCGAACAATACATGTTTTTTTGTAAATATATATACCAATTTCGTAAGCTAGAAAGTGTGTAAGAACAAAGTTGTGCCGTGGAATTTAAGTACTAGAAGTGCTGCCCTTAGACTCCTTTGGTTCTAAAACACTGGTTCATGGACCAGGGTCAATCTGTAGCATTTTCACCAGTCTGTAGTTAAATGATAATTAGAAAGCATACAAACACACACACACATGCATGCACACTCAGAAAGTTAAGCTAAACGTGTTTAGTATAAAGAAATGGTCTTTTATTCTGAGAGCATTTCCTTTCCATCATTTTTCATAGTAAAATATCCTACTTTTGTGAGAGCAATGGTGGTAAATCATAATTTTCCTTTAAAAACAGTGGCCCAATTTGGCAGTATAAAAAGTTACCCCTTATTTTTATACTATTGTTGTTGTTATTATTATTTTGGCATCCTTTTGGAATCCTAACACTTGGGAACAGCTGATCTAGCTTAATCTCCTTATTTCACCGTTGAGAAAAGCAAGTCCTAGACAAGTAAAGAGAGTTATCTAAGATTCGCTACCAGAAAATCATGAATTAAAACTAGAACGGAGTCATCCATAATTCTAGACCAGAGCTCTGAATAAAGTGATCAATTTCCTAAATTATAAAACATCTATAAACACAGTCTGTTTCAATTAACCTTTACTTTGTCACTTTTCTTTTCTTTTTTTCTTTTTTTTTTTTTTACCATATTTGTACTTTCCTAATTTTGATATGCTAGTGCTGTACTCGGTTACCTTTGTTGTGGGGTGGTTTGTCAAGCACTTTTAAATTAGTAACTTGTTTCTTATTAAAGTGAATTGAAGGTACATTTGTGTTGTCAAAAATTTAAGGCCTTTGGGGCGCCTGGGTGGCTCAGTGGGTTAAAGCCTCTGCTTTCGACTCAGGTCATGATCCCAGGGTCCTGGGATCGAGCCCCGCATTGGGCTCTCTGCTACGTGGAGAGCCTGCTTCCTCCTCTCTCTCTGCCTGCCTCTCTGCCTACTTGTGATCTCTGTCTGTCAAATGGGTAGATAAAATCTAAAAAAAAATTTTTTTTTTAAATTTAAGGCCTTTCATTGTACTTGTAGTAGGACTAAGTTGTCTCCCCACTGGTATTTTAAAAAGGCATTGATTGCATTCTGCTTGGCTGCCTCCTGGTGCTAGAGATTTCATTTTCTGGGGAAGTTTATACTGATAAGTTTAATAGAATGGGTACTGGTATGATGCATTTACTTGTATGTTACATTCATTTATTTTATTTTTCTGTTTATCAAGCAGAGGTTTCACATCCTCACAAGTTAATATCTGACCCAAGAAAATACATAGTCAGTGTGTTTTCTCTGCTAAAATTAGGATATCAAGCCAGGTGGAAAATTTAAATCCCATGTATGATGAGTTCTAACTCATGGTGTGTAAATAAGCTGTTATGATCATAACAATTTATCTTGTTGTAATACTTCATATAATAATACTTTATTATAATAAAAACATGTCTGGGTTTTTTTGGGGGGGCGGTCGGTGCATCCTTCACATACATGGTCAGACTTTGTGTTTCTCAGTAATGCTGTGAGGACATAGGTGCTTTTATTCCCATTTAATGGATGGCATAACTGAAGCTCAGATATCTGAGTGATATTCCCCAAACTACACAGTTAATTAGTGACAGAGTCAGGTGTAGAACCTCAGGTCATGTGACTCTTTTTTTTTTAAAAAGATTTATTTATTTATCTGACAGAGAGAGAGATCACAAATAGGCAGAGAGGCAGGCAGAGAGAGAGGAGGAAGCAGGCTCCCCACTGAGCAAGGAGCCCGATGTGGGGCTCGATCCAAGGAGTCAGAGACCATGACCTGAGCCGAAGGCAGAGGCTCAACCCACTGAGCCATCCAGGCACCCCAGGTCATGTGACTCTTAAGTTTTGCATTTGTTCTATATATCAGCTCCATGCTAGTGCTTCTCTTTGCATATTATTCTTTTTTTAAAAGATCTTTCCTTTTTTTCTTTTTAAATTTTATATTATTTACTTGAGAGAGAGGCTGTGAGAGAGAGCATGAGCGAGGAGAAGGTCAGAGGGAGAAGCAGACTCCCTGTGGAGCTGGGAGCCCGATGTGGGACTCGATCCGGGGACTCCAGGATCATGACCTGAACCGAAGGCAGTCGCCCAACCAACTGAGCCACACAGGCGTCCCATTTTTTTTTATGTTCAGTTAGCCACCCATACAGTACATCATTGTTGTTGATGTAGTGTTCAATGATTCATTAGTTGCATATGACACCCAGTGCTCATCACAACATGTGCCCTCCCTAATACCCATCACCAGGCTACTTCATCCCCCCACCCCCCTCCTCTCTGAAACCCTCAGTTTGTTTTGCATATTATTCTTAAATATGTCTTCCCCCTTCTCTCCCTGAGGGAGACCATTCTTAGTCAGACATCCCATTCCCATCTTAACATCCTAGAAATGTTTTCATATTGTCAAATTCGTTTTAGTGGTTCCAGCTTCAGGAATCACTTGATTTCAAACCCCATGATGAGAGGGGAGGAAGAGAATAAATAGTATTGTTATGGAGTTTAAGCTGAATTAAATGTAAAATTATAAGTTCAATTAAATGAGATCAAATGAGCCATTTTATAGCTTAACACTATACAGGAGCATATTAATTATGTTAACAAGAGAAAGCATCCATATTCAGATTTTAAAAGTCCATTCTTATTTTAGATCCATCAAAAACATTTCCCAAACTCAAACTACCTTCCTCAAGAATGCATTACTTAGTATCAATAGTTCTGTGATAATTAGTTAAAATATTTGAATGGGAGTGTTTTGGTTCCAACATCACACTATATGCTAAAATAAATTAATCCATCTAAATTAGGAAAACAAAAGGTAATTAAATCAATAAAAGAAAGAGAAAAAAAACTGTAGATGACTATTGTCTGATCTTAGGGTATGGCTTGGCGGCTACACAGGAAAGCTTAGGGAAAAACAACAGACAAAGTTTATTAGTTATATATCAAGTCTGTAATTTATAAAAAGGTATAAAAAAATTAAAAGGCAAATTTTATGCTGTGGGAAACAGTTAAAACATATGTAACATCCAGACATACTGTATAACATTTCAGAAATTATGGGTATCAGAATAAATGTCTATTTTACTACTAAAGTTAACTGAAGTCCAACATAGCCTCTTGAGGTGTGTTTTGGAAATTGCCATTGACTAATGTCATTGGTAAAATGGGAAATGATTAAAAACAGATAGATTGCTGATAAATAGAAAATAGTTTATACCTTAGATGACCCACACCATCCTACCATTTTGCAAATTGTTGGTGTCATAATATTATGTTCTGCATATTAATGAAATAGAAGGGAAGCTAATACACTCTAATTTTAGAAAAAAAAAGTCTAGGTACTAATGGGACAGTGATAAGTGTGATTATATGTTTATAAGCACAAAAGCTGGGGGGTCTGGGTGGTTCAGTCAGTTAAGCATCTGCCTTCGGTCCTAGGATTGAGCCCTGTGTCAGGCTCCCTGCTCATCAGGGAATCTGCTTCTCCCTCTCTCTCTCCGCCCAGCTTGTGTTCTCTCTTTCACTCACTCTCTCTCTCTCCCAAATAAATATATAAAAACTTAAAAAAATAAGCAGAAGAGCTTATATCAGTAGCTAGATAGCCAATTTATAGGCAAATAAAAACAATAAATGAATAAATGTGTAAGTAAAACAATTATTTGATATAATGTCATTGTTTTTTAAATTAAAGCAATCCTGGAAAGATTTGATTACA
The DNA here is from genome assembly GCA_004024625.1 of Mellivora capensis. Taxonomy (NCBI): domain Eukaryota; kingdom Metazoa; phylum Chordata; class Mammalia; order Carnivora; family Mustelidae; genus Mellivora; species Mellivora capensis. The sequence goes on along the minus strand of PISX010008042.1, from coordinate 4,282 downwards.
TATAATTAAAAACTATGGAATACTGGGGCACCTGGGTGGCTCAGTGGGTTAAAGCCTCCGCCTTTGGCTCGGGTCATGATCCCAGGGTCCTGGGATCAAGCCCTGCATCGGGCTCTCTGCTCGGCGGGGAGCCTGCTTCCTCCTCTCTCTCTGCCTGCTTCTCTGCCTACTTGTGATCTCTGTCTGACAAATAAATAAATAAAATCTTAAAAAAAGAAAAACATTAAGAATCCCTTAAAAAAAACTATGGAATACAACATATGAAAGAATATAACACTCATGTCTTAAGAAAGGGTCAGCTGAAACACATGGTAACAGTTACATAGGATAGCAAAGCATGGTAGCTTATAATCGTACACATCGAAAAATCTGCACACACACGTGTGGGGGGTGTGTGTAGTTTAGTTATATTGTAATGCATGGAGAAAAACAAGAAAAAGGGGATTTTCAATGTTATTTTATCTGATAATATATTTTATCAGATAATTATTTTTAAATAAATATAATAAAATAAATCTATAAATAAATAAAATAAAATAAAAATTATTTTATCAGATAATATAATACATTATATTATCTGTTTTGAAGCTAAGCAGAATATAACAGAAGATTGCGGCATTAGGATATCATCAGATGCTAACAGAAATTTGTTGAGAGAAAATATGGTTCTAGTGGTATGAAATTCACAAGACTAACAGCAAGGGATTTGTCATCAAATATTAATAAAGAAGTGGTAGAGATACCAAGAAAGAAATAACATGAAAAGCTTCAATTTGAGCTAGTACTGGAAGTTTGTTACAATAAGAGGAAAAATATCCACTGTTTCCTTTACCAACAACTTTTAAGATTAAAATATAGAAAATGGACTGTATTGTTATTTAAAGGAGATTTCTATATTGAGAATATATTTCTAAATTTGATGTACATGTGATTTCATTCAGAAAATGCAAATGAAAAAATGTTTTTATTTGAGAGAGAGGCAGTGAGACAGCATGAGCGAGGAGAAAGTCAGAGGGAGAAGCAGACTCCCCATGGAGCTGGGAGCCCGATGCGGGACTCGATCCCGGGTCTCCGGGATCATGACCTGAGCCGAAGGCAGTCGTCCAACCAACTGAGCCACCCAGGAGTCCCTGAAAAAATATTTTTAATAAAATATTTCACCCAGTCCATTAATGAATTAACTCCATTATTTTCATTATTTCATTAACTGGTGATCAGGTAGATCAATGGCTTATATCAGGATTAAAGAAATTTTTAGGACATTCATTGCACATGATGGTTATAAAGTATACTCTGTAATTTATGATTTGTGTCCATACATGTATAGACATGTAACTCAGAATACATAACATGGGGAATATAATTTGTTCTCACTACACACTCATGAATTAGGTGGTAAACATTTTTCTTCTAGCACATGAGAAGACATGTGGGCATGGTGAGCAAAACAGTTAGGCAGCAGCAGCATAAGAAATAACCTATTTACCTTCCATTTAATTTTCCTTCTCCAATTACACATTATTTTATTTTTATATATTTTCTCAAACTTCCTAATACCCACCTAATGTATGGGCTTCAATTTGTGTATATTTCTCTTAATTAGAGTAATTTAGTTATCTAAAAAGAAGAAACTTTTGGATGGTTATTTATCTGTTAAAAGGTCATAGCAAAGTTATTCTTATAAACATTTTACAGTTATGTAATAATTGATTCAATATATAAAATGACACCTGTTTTTTTCATGAAGAATTCTGTAGTAGGAAGTGAGCTATATCTATATTTAAAATATATTTAAGGTGCCTCACTTACTGTTGATGACATTTGTTTCCATTCTTTTGTTTACCAGGGGCAAGAGAGTATGATATTTATATATACAGATTACAGAATTCTTACTTTCCATTGAATGGCCACTAGTCTTTTGCCTTTTCTGTAGGTTAAGTTGGAAGCATTCAGATCATTTTATGATCTTGACACAATCAAGTTGACTGTCAAGGACTAAAATATTTGCTCATGCTATTAGACTAGGTTGTTCTTTCAAAACCTTTTATTTTAATTATTATTTTGTGTGTGTTTCCTAAACCTTGTGTATTTCTAGTTGAACAAAGACAAATAGGAAAGAAATGACTGCCCAATATTCTGAAGCAATCCAGTTATGTTTCCATCATTCACAGAGCTTTATAGGACTCGGGCAAAGAGACTGTCAGACTCATGATAATCAGCTGAATACATTTGTTTCTTTCAAAAGACAATGGGAATAAATGATTCTGGTTCATGTGTCATGAATGTTGAGCTCATCTCATGTTTAATGAAAAATCTCACTGAATGACTGTAGAGAGAGATATAAGAAACCCAAGAATACCATGTTTTATCTAAAACATGCTGGTCAAATCAATGGAGGAGGAGAGAAAAGAAAAAATATATATATACATTTATATTATAAGGAATCTAATATTGTAAGGAATATAATATTTTAATATATCTTTTAAGCTACAATTGTCCAATATTGTAAATGGTCACAGTAGTCTTTCCTATAAAAAAGTTACAGAGGGTATGAAACTGGAACTTATTTAATTTGAATACATATATTATGCATATATACATATATATATATATACACACACAAACAAATGCATTTGAATTTGCATTTAATGTACATACATTTATAATCAATAAATGTTTATCATTACATAAAATATTATTTACAAGTTTATGGAATCATCAGCTATACCCTAAGTATATTGTTTCTTCTCTACATGAAAAGTGTAAGTGCTTCAGGCTATGGGTACCAGCTACTACATTTTTATCTGTTAGTGCAGTGTGCTATGTATAGACAAGTACTTGATGGGTTTAAACAAATATACTGAGCTTTACCTATATAGTTTAAGCAATGTTGCTCTGCTTTATCATTAAAGTTACAGTGATTTCCCAACACATTCACTTGATATCTCCATTCCTGACAGCTCTCAAATCGCCCTCCCACTTTGACAGCATTGTCCTCTGCTAAGAAAGGAAAGCAGGAGATATCCTTTGTATTTCAAATATATTAGGTTAGCATGTGAGCTATGGGCAAATTTTATTAAAAGTGAGGGAAGAGAAATGTAGAAAGCAGAATTAACAAGCATAAAATAAGATGTCTTAGGGGATGCCTGGGTGGCTTAGTCAGTTAAGCATCTGCCTTTGGCTCAGGTCATGATTCCAGGGTAGTGGGATTGATTCCCACGTGGGGCTCCCTGCTCAGCAGGGAGTTTGCTTCTCCCTAGGCCTACCCCTTCCCCTGCTTGTGCTTGCTTGCTCCCTGTCTCTCTCTCTCTCTCTCTGACAAATAAATAAATAAAATATTTGGGGGGAAAAAAAGATGTCTTAGGAAGGTGGAGTCTGGGTGGGTAGCAAGTGGGAAGAAAAGACTAGCCATCAGCATGTTTCAGCAAGAAGACAGTGCTCACTGAATTTTTCCCTTTTCCTATTTTTGCAGTCTCCTCTCCCAATAATCAGCCACCCTTCATCTAAACAATCACCCCCTAGGGTTGTTTTCTGATTATATATATATGTATATAAAATCACTTAGCATAAAAACTGACAATATGGGGCTTGTAAAAATAACTTGCTTTATCATGATATATAATTAAAATTGCTTTTATTCTCTATATACAGGTGGAATATATATGTATATATACATACACATATATGTCTATATATAAAGATGTATATTTATGATGCACACTAATATTTGCCAGTGGCAGTGTAATTCTGCATTCCCATCTACCAAGCAAATATTTATGGAAAGTTTGCTCTAGGGACATTTTTTCTTTCACACCATGCTCCTTGTCCCTTTATTGAAGCAATCTCTATATTTCCTTCTTTTTTTTTTTTAATCTCCCAGAATGTTCTAGTTCTTGTGAAATATTAGTCTTCTCAGCACTGAAGCTGAGGCCTTTGTGTACTGCTTGCTGTTGTTTTAAGGTCTAATTTGAACCAAATCTTGGTGGTAGTTGGGGAAAGGAAACTTTCTTAAACCATGTCGATATTAATAGCAACTTAGTGCTTTGGCTTTTATTCTGATTTCTGTGGAATTGAATTATTTGAAACCTTTTTAGCCATGAAGAAATCTGAATATATAGTCTCTTATACTTCCTTTCTTGACTTAACTACTTTTTAAAGGTTACCTACTTTTAAAAGAGCTAGACCAGGATAATAAAAGTGTATGCCTTTTTTTTTATTATTTGTCAGAGAGAGAGGGAGAGAGAGAGCGCGAGCACAGGCAGACAGAGTGGCAGGGAGAGGC
>PISX010008041.1:0-84907 GCA_004024625.1 Mellivora capensis | reverse complement strand
GGATGAATCCCACCTGGTCATGGTGGATGATCTTTTTAATGTGCTGTTGGATCCTGTTTGCTAGGATCTTGTTGAGAATCTTAGCATCCATATTCATCAGTGATATTGGTCTGAAATTCTCCTTTTTGGTGTGGTCTTTGCCTGGTTTGGGGATCAGGGTAATGCTGGCTTCATAAAAAGAGTCTGGAAGTTTTCCTCCGGCTTCAATTTTTTGAAACAGCTTCAGGAGAGTAGGTGTTATTTCTTCTTTGAAAGTTTGGTAGAATTCCCCAGGGAATCCGTCAGGTCCTGGGCTCTTGTTTTTTGGGAGGTTTTTGATCACTGCTTCAATCTCGTTACTAGATATCAGTCTATTCAGGTTGTCAATTTCTTCCTGGTTCAGTTTTGGGAGTTTATAGTTTTCCAGGAATGCATCCATTTCATTTAGGTTGCTTAACTTATTCGCATATTGATAATAGCTTCTGATGATTGTTTCTACTTCCTTGGTGTTAGTTGTGATCTCTCCCTTTTCATTCATAATTTTATTAATTTGAGCTTTCTTTCTTTTCTTTTGGATTAGTGTGGCTAATGGTTTATCAATCTTACTGATTCTTTCAAAAAACCAGCTTCTAGTTTCATTGATACGTTCTACTGTATCTCTAGTTTCTACCTCATTCATCTCTGCTCTAACCTTTGTTGTTTCCCTTCTTGTGCGTGGAGTTGGTTTAATTTGTTGTTGATTCTCCAGTTCTTTAAGGTATAGAGACAGCTGTTGTATTCTGGATTTTTCAATTTTTTTGAGGGAGGCTTGGATGGCTATGTATTTTCCCCTTAGGACCGCCTTGGCTGTATCCCATAGGTTTTGGACCGACGTGTCTTCATTCTCATTGGTTTCCATGAATTGTTTAAGTTCTTTTTTGATCTCCTGGTTGATCCAAGCATTCTTAAGCAAGGTGGTCTTTAGCTTCCAGGTGTTTGAGTTCCTTCCAAACTTTTCCTTGTGGTTGAGCTCCAGTTTCAAAGCATTGTGATCTGAGAATATGCAGGGAATAATCTCAGTCTTTTGGTATCCGTTGAGTCCTGATTTGTGACCCAGTATGTGGTCTATTCTGGAAAAGGTTCCATGTGCACTTGAGAAGAATGAGTATTCTGTTGTTTTAGGGTGGAATGTTCTGTATATACCTATGAGGTCCACCTCGTCCAATGTGTCATTCAATGTTTTTGTTTCTTTATGATTTTCTGCATGGATGATCTGTCTATTACTGAGAGAGGCATGTTGAGATCTCCTACTATCAATGTATTCATATCAATATGACTCTTTATCTTGATTAATAGTTTTCTTATGTAATTGGCTGCTCCCATATTGGCTGCATAGATATTTACAATTGTTAGATCATCTTGGTGGATAGTCCCTTTAAGAATGATGTAGTGTCCATCTGTATCTCTGACTACAGTCCTTAGTTTAAAATCTAATTTATCTGATATGAGAATCACTACGCCAGCCTTCTTTTGAGGCCCATTGGCATGAAAGATGTTTCTCCATCCCTTCACTTTCAATCTGGGTGTATCCTTAGGTTTAAAATTGGTCTCCTGTAGACAACATATGGATGGGTCCTGTCGTTTTATCCAATCTGTAACCCTGTGTCGTTTTATGCATTTAGGCCATTCACATTGAGAGTGATTATCGATAGGTACGTTTTTATTGACATCGTGTTACCTTTGAAGTCTTTCTTTCTGTAGATTGTCTCTATATTTCTGTACAATGATATTCTTGGGGTTTTTCCTCTTTTATAGAACCCCCCCTTAATATTTCCTGCAATGTCAGCTTGGTGTTTGCAAACTCTTTTAAGCCTTGCCGGTTTTGGAAACTTTATCTCTCCATCCATTTGAATGTCAGTCTTGCTGGATAAAGTATTCTTGGCTGCATGTTCTTCTCATTTAGTGCCCTGAATATATCTTGCCAGCCCTTTCTGGCTTTCCAGGTTGCTGTGGACAGGTCTGACGTTATTCTGATGGGCTTTCCTCTGTAAGTAAGGAGCTTCTGAAAAAAAAAATAATAATAAAGAAGAATTAATACCTATTCTTTCCAATTTATTCAAAAAAATAAATAAATGAATAAAATAGGAAGGAAAGCTTCCAAAGTCATTCTATGAGACCCAAATACCAAAACTAGGTGAAGATACTACAAAAAGAAAAAAGAAAGAACTACAGGCTGATATCTCTAATGAACAGATGAAATAATCCTCAACAAAATACTAGCAACCCCAAATCTGATAACACAATAAAACACAATAAAAAGATCATTCATCAGGATTAAGTCAGGTTTATTTCAGAGATGCAAATATAAGTCAATATTCTCAAATCAATGTGATACATCACATCAATAAGAGAAAAGATAAGAATCATATGATAATTTCAATAGATGGAGAATAAAACATTTGATAAAGGGGCACCTGGGTGGCTCAGTGGGTTAAAGCCTCTGCTTTCAGCTCAGGTCATGGTCCCAGGGTCCTGGGATCAAGCCCCACATCAGTATCTCTGCTCAGTAGGGAGCCTGCCTCCCCCTCTCTCTCTCTGCCTGTCTCTCTCCCTGCTTGTGATCTCTGTCTGTCATAAATAAAAATAAAAAATCTAAAAAAAAACATTTGATAAAGTACAACATCCATTCATGATTAAAAAAAAAAAAAAAAACAAACCTCAACAGGGATGCCTGGGTGGCTCAGTGGGTTAAGTCTCTGCGTTCAGCTCAGATCATAATCTCAGGTCCTGGGACCAAGCCCCACGTTGGGCTTTCTGCTCAGTGCGGAGCCTGCTCACCCCTCTCTCTGCCTGCCTCTCTCCTACTTGTGATTTCTCTCCCTCTGTCAAATAAATAAATAAAATCTTAAAGAAAAAAACCCTCAACAAAGTAGATTCACAGGGAACATCCTTTAATAATAAAAGTGATATGTGAAAAACTCAGAGAGAACATCAGACTCAATGGGAAAAAAAAATGAGAGCTTTTCTTCTAAGGTCAGGAACCAGACAAGGATGTCTACTCTCACCACTTTCATTCACCATAGAACTGGAAGTTCTAGCCACAGCAATCAGACACGGAAGAAGAATAAAAAGCATCCAAATTAGTAAGGACAAAGTAAACCTTTCACTATTTACAGATGACGTGATCCTATATATAGAAGATCTGTAGGACTCTACCAGAAAAACTATTAGAACTAACAAATGAATTGAGCAAGGTCACAAGATACGAAATTAATATACAGAAACCTGTTGCATTTCTATACACTAATAACGAAGCAGAAGAAAGAGAAATTAAGAAAATAACCACATTTACATTGCACCAAAAGTAATAAAATACCTAGGAGTTAACCCAGGAATAAATTTATCCAAGGAGGTGAAAGGCAGAACTCTGAAAACTGTACAACACTGATGAAAGAATTGAAGACAACACAAACAAATGGAATGATACGCCATGCCCATAGATTAGAAGAATATTGTTAAAATGTCCATACTACCTAAAGCAATCTATAGATTTAATGTAATACTTATCAAAGTAGCAACATTTTTCACAAAACTATAATCCTAAATATACCCAAATAATCCTAAAGTTTGTGTGGAACCACAAAAGATTCTCTAAACCTTAAGCAGTATTGAAAAAGAAAATAAAAGCTGGAGGTATCTTGAAATTCCAGATTTCAAGATATATTACAAAGCTGTAGTAATCAAAGCAGTATGTATGGTATGAGTACAAAAACAGACAGATCAAGAGAACAGATTAGAAAGTTTAGAAATAAACCTACAATTATATAGGTTACTATATTATAAAATAAACCAATGATAATATGGGTTAATATAATATAGGTTAATTAAATTTGTCAAAGGAGGCAAGAATATGCAAGGGAAAAAGATCGTCTCTTTAACAAGTGGTGTTGGGACAGCTGGACAGCAGTATGCATAAGGATGAAACTGGACCACTTTATTTCACCATATACAAAAATAAACCCAAAATGGATTAAAGACCCAAATATGAGACCTGGAACTATAAAAATCTTGGAAGAGAACACAGGCAATAATTTCTCTGACATTGGCTGGAGCAACATTTTTCTAGTATGTCTTCTGAGGCAAGGAAATAAAGGCAAAAATGAACTATTGGGACTACATCAAAATAAAAAGCTCTGCATAGCAACAGAAACAATCAACAAAACAAAAAGACAACCTATGGACTGGGAGAAGACATTTGCAAATGACATAGCTGATAAACAGCCGGTATCCAAATTATATTTTTAAAAAGTTATACTGCTCAACACTAAAATACAGATAATGGGCAATTTAAAAAGATGGGGAGAATACATAAACAAACTTTTCTCCAAAGAAGACATACAGATGGCCAACAGCCACATGAAAAGATGCTCAACATCACTCATCATCAGGGAAATACAGATCGAGATGTCAATGAGATATCACCTCACACCTGTCAGGATGGGCTAAAATCAAAAGAGCAAGAAACAACTAGTATTGGCCAGGATGCCACAAAAAAGTAACTTGCGCATTGTTGGTGGGAATGCAAACTGATGCAGCCACTGTGGAAAACAGTATGGAAGTTCCTCAAAAAATTAAAAATAGAATTACCATATGATCCAGCAATTACATTACTGGGGTTTTACCCTAAAAATACAAAACCATTAATTCAAAAGGATATATGCATGCCTATGTTTCCATAGTGGCACTATTTACAATAGCCAAATTATGGAAGCCACTCAGGTGTTCAACAATAGATGAATGGATAAAGAAGATGAGTGGATATATATAATGGGATATTATTTAGCCATAAACAAAGAATGTTTGTAGGTGTATAACCACATAAATTTATACCTAAGAAGGTGTAAATATGCAGGTAACGAAATTTCTAAATTTTACTTTGATTGAGAAACTAGTTATTTTTCCTTCATTTTTGAAATTATTTTCATTGTGTAGAGAATTCTGAATTGATAATATTTTTTTCCTAGGGCTTTAAAAATGTTATTCTATAGTCTTCTAGCTTGCACTGTTTCTATTAAGAAGTCTACTGTAATTCTTAATGTTTTTCAATTCTCTACTTTGTTCCTTATATTTAATGATTTTTTTTTGTAGGCTATCTTTTAAAATATCTCTTTTTGTTTTGTTTTTAGCAGTTTGAGTACGATATGCATAAGGGTATGTGAGTGTGTCTATGTGTGTGTGTGTGCACATTGGGGTTTGTTTTTCTTGAGGTTCTCTGAGCTTTTTGTATCATTGTTTTGGTGTAATTAATTTCAGGAAAAAACTTTGTTAATATTTAAATATATTTTCTTCTCCATTTTCTCTCTCTTTTTCTGAGATTCCAAAAGCACATATTTTATTATGATTGATTGTCCCATACTTCATGTATGTACTCTTCTGTCTTTTTGCTACTATTTTATTTTCTCTGTGTCTCTGGGTCTCTTTCTCTCTGTCTGTATGTCTCTCTGTCTTGTTTTGTAATTTCTATTAACCTATCTACAAGCTCATGATTTTTTTCCACAGCTCTATCTATGGGTCAAAGGCATTCTTTATCCCGTTAATTGGCTTTTATTTCTAGCTTGTACATTAATTCTTTTTAATAGTTTCAATCTTTCTGCTTGAATAACCCATCTAATCTTGCACATTGTCGACCTTTTTATATATTAACTGTAATTATACTAAATTATCTGTCAGATAGTTCCAACATCTGTGCCATATCTGAGTTTAGTTTTGAGAATTTCTTTGTGTTTTGAGTGCCATTTTCTTACCTTTTCATTACCCTAAATATTTTTTAAAATTTATTTTTTTATTAATTAATTTATTTTTTTAGAGGGGGGAAACGGGGAGGAGGGGTAGAGGGAGAGGGAAAGAGAGAGAATCCTAAACAGGCTCCCTGTCCAGCACATTGCGTGGGGCTCGATATTACAATCCTAAGATCATGACCTGACCTGAAATCAAGAGGTGGATGTTCAACTGGCTGAGCCACCCAGGTGCCCCTACTTTTGAATTTTGAGAAGAAAGAAACTAAAAATTCATAAGGAACCAGATGCTATGCAGGAATGAAACTCAGGCTAACCTCAGTGCTGACTGATGGAAGAGGGCACCTGGAGAATCTGCAGTACCTTGGAAAGAAGGTGTAGGTATTAGATACTGCAAAATTCAGACAAGCTGAACATGCTTAAATCTATATTTATTTCATCAAAATTTTCTATCAATGCCATGAAAAAAATACTTCTTTTTCCCATATTCAATGAAGAATTTTTCTTATCTTTGCTTCTTTTGTTCTTCCAGCCCTCTTTTGAACATTACATAATTGACAGTTAATATTTAAATGTTCCTTTAAAAAAAGAATCTTAAATTTTGCATGCAGCCTTGTTACAATATTTATAGCATTTATTTATACCTAAATCCATATGTTCAAACTGTTTTAATGTTTAAACACCAACTATTCTATTACTTTTTAATTCTTTATTTTCATGTTTCTATCACTCGGCTGGAGTATACCTTCTAAGATTTTTTTTACCCCTCAGAAAGTATATGCAAGTGGCATATTTTCAGAGACCTTGTAATGTCACCTTTCCTTGTAACACAGTATTTCATGAATGTAGCTCACAGGGTGGTAAGGACAGAGAAAGATATGTATGACTTGGTCAGCAAGGTTCTTTTCAAGTGGAATGTATATCGCACCCTGAAACTTGAGAAGACCCAGCTGCACAAGGAGAGGAGTGGTATACATTCCAGGCAGGGCCTGAATCCTGGAAAGGTCTGTGGTTGGCAAGAAACTGAACACAGCTCAAGTTGCTGAACAGTTAGTTAACAGAGGCCCATCCAATAGGCCTCTGTGAACTACATTCGTGAAATACTCTGTACACTTTGTAATTTCTCCATTTATTGTTAGTTTCTGTTCATCCAACTTCCTACCAATTAGTCCAGGAAAGCAGACACCATTTATTCTTACTCAAAATTTTAGACACTCAATATATTTCTTGAACAAATGAGGTGGAGATCAGATCTCAATCTGATTACACAGCTCTCCTAGCCTGTGCTAAGAGACGTGGATCTCCACTAGGTATAGGAGAAAGTTACTAGAGTATGTGGCGAATGTGTGTGTGTGTGTGTGTGTGTGTGTGTGTGAGTAATATATTCAACAAGGTTCAAAAACCAAATCAGAACACTTTAATACATTACAAAATGAGAAGTCTCACTTCTACTCCTGTTCTTGTCTATCACAACTCTCATTTCTAAGCAAATATAAATTCTTATTTCTCCCTCTTTCTTACATAAAAGATGGCATGCTATGAGATATCATTTTCAACTTGCTCTTTTTATACAATTGTATTTCTGGACATATTTTTATATCAGCATATGGGAAGCTTCAATTTTTTTTTCTGCTTCAAAGTATTGTTATACAATATACCACAGCTTATTTATCTGATTTCTTCTTGGTGGGCTTTTGAGTTTTTGCAATATTTTTCTACTTCAATGCTGCTGAAAACACACATGTACATATATCGCTTTGCAAGTGTAAAAACACATGCAAGGGCAAGTTCCCAGAGGCATCAATGAGTTAAAGGGCAGGTACATTTAGTATTTTCATAGAAATTCCCATTTGTCTTGCTTTATGTTCTTTAACATTTTGCATTCCCATTGACAATGGCTGAAGCACCCGTTTTCTTAAACAAGGAAGTTTTGACATGATTTGAGTTATAATTTTAAAAGTCCAATCCACCATCTGAGTGAAGAGTACTTTGTGAAGAGGATGAGACTACTTAGGTCTTTGCAGTTGTTTGGAGAAGAGCTGTTGACAGATGACAGGGGAATCAGGGAAAAGAGAATGGATGATTATGTGTGTGTACACACACACACACACACACACACACAAACACACACCCATATATATAATATATATAATTTGAATCTACAGAATGTTCTGATGATTTGGTTATGGGGATGAAGAAAAGAAGGGAAAAAAGGGCTTCATGGGGTGTGGGCCAGGAGAGTAGGGGGATCCTAAGAGCAGTTATGAATCTGTTAGGTTTGGGTACCCTCTGGGACATCGAAGCCTCACTTTCCAGGGTCAGTCTTATATAGAAGTTGGAAGTTCAGAGGAGAGATCTCAACTGGAAATGAGGATTGGGGATGAAAATTAGAATGAGATCACCTAGGAAAAGTGCAGAGCAAGATAAGGAAATATGCAAGGCTCAAAGCCCATGGTAAACCATCATGTAGAGTGACATAGAGCAGGGGAGCCCATGAGGAGAGGGGTGGCGTCATGGAAAGTGTCAGAGAAGAGCTTGCTAGGAGGAAGGTGTGGTCCACCATCTCCAAAGCTGCTAAGGAGCTGAATGAGATGAGGTCCATAGGTATCTGCCGGATAGGACAGGATAGACGTGGCCTGTAAAAAGAATTTGTTGGAGAGTGCCATCAACTTAAAGGCCACCACTAACAGCATAAAGAAAATGTCTCCTTCAAAATCACTACAGGAAGAAAAGGAGCACAAGACATCTTTTTATAGAAAATAGAGAAACCGTGCAATGCATGCCCTCCATAATACCCACCATCTGGCTCCCCCAGCGCATTGCATGGAGCACTGGGTGTGGTGTAAAACTATGAATTCTGTTACACTGAAAAGAAATGAAATTTTAAAAAAAAGAAAATAGAGAAACTGAAAAAAACAGGCAGGAGGCCAAAAGTAAAAAGTGTAACAAAATGCTTGTTACATGATTAGGAGCAGGGCTCTAATTCATGTCTGCCTCATTCTGGGTAGGTGTGCTCAGCTCCCTGGGCCTTGCTGGATCTCACTGAAGTGGGGGCTTTACCGGTGGAGTTGACATGAGATGGAACAGACAGTGCTGTGTGGGTGCGTAGGAGTGCTCAGTGACATCAGTTAGCAGACTCTTCTAAGACAGTTGTTATTACAAAGGTAGCTGTATTTGACTCTTGCAATTAAAGAAAATTCTGAGCAGTGGAAAGGAGGGGAGACACCATTCACTTTATGTATTTTTAAATATATTTTTAATATTTTAATACAAATATATTCTAAAAAATATGTGTGTACTTAGAATATATATTTTAATTATATAAAAATATATTTAAGCAACTTAAAATACATATAAATATTATTTTGTGTAATATATAACATTATTTATTATGTATTATCTATTGAATATATTTATTATATTAATAATAAACAAATATGATGCATGCCTTAAAAATGATGAAAAGAGAAAGCAAAAGTTTCATCATATATTTTATTTCCCTGAGACCCAGACTCTCTCTGTAGTTCCTTAGCTCAGAAAACTAAAAACCAGGCACATTGGATGGTAAAATTTTAATAAAATCTGTAGTTCAGTTAATGGTGTTGTATCAAAGTTCTGGTTTTGATAATTGTATAATTATCAGCAATTAGGAGAATCTTGGTAAAGGATTTATGGGAATTCTCTGTATGATCTTTGTAACTTTTCAGTAAGTCTAATACTTCTAAAACAAAAGGAGGAAAAAGAGAATGTGAATATTTTTCTTCTTCCCAAATTTGTTGCCTCTGCCACATGTCCAGTCTCACTGAGAGATGCCATCCTTCTCCCAGACCCTGAGCTGGGACCTCAAGTGTGTCTCCGATTGCCTCCCAGTCCTGTCTGTTCTGTCAGAGACTTCCATCATGCGCTTCCCCACTCTCTAAACAGTCAGGCTCAGGCTCAGGCTCAGGCTCAGGTTCAGTCCTTTATCCCTACACAAAATCCTCAGCACCCTTGCAATGATAATAATCCTGTTCCCCAACCCCCTACTGCTGCTAGAAGTCTCTTTCTTAAACACTGACCATATTCTTTTCCTTTCTACCCTACTCCTGTCTTCAAAGCATGGCACCCCTTGAGGCCCAGATGTCTATCCCCCTTCATTTTCCAGCCACTTGTGCCAGGCAACCTGCCTTCTAGTGACCTCTGGCCCCTTTGGCCCATGTTCTACCTGGTTTGCCTCAAGCTTCAGTCTAAAGCTGCCTCTTCCCTACTGCTTTCCTCAAATCCATCCACCTCTTGGAAGTACCTACTGCTCTCCCCTTTACGAGATATCTACATACAGATGTATCTTTTTATTGTAGCAACACTGGGAGATTGTTAGTGTCTTGATGCTCATGCCTCCCTCAGCATTCTGTTCCAAGAACACAGCTCAGTTCTCGGTATATAATAGATTTGCAAAGAGCTGCTGTTGCATTGAACATGTTCCAAAGCTTCATTTACACCTTGCTTAATCATATTTCAAAAGCCATGGAACTTCCTATGAGCCGGAAACAAGCCATTTTCTACCCAGCGGAGGGACTCTACTATTCATTTCCTCCGTCCCTCCATCAGCCAACAGAAAATGGCCAAGAATATCAAATTGTAATCTACGTAAATATCCTTTACTTCACAAAAGGACTGGATTCAATAGAACTTCAGGTTATGTTCGACTTCCTTAACGACACTAGAATCAGTTGAGCTTGCATCCGCAGGCTGGAAGGAATGTACACCTCGGTGCAACCCAAATCACCCTGCTCAGCAGCCTGTGCAGAGCTTTCTAAGAGAGAGTGGCAGAGGAAACGAACTTTGAGAAGCAGCTGATGTATCCCTGTGGGAATTGGCAGGACTCACAGCACGATTCAGGAAGATGGAAGGCAAGTCCTGTTGCCTTTTCAGCTCATTACAGCTGTTCCTTATTTAGATTTTTAGTTTCCCTGGTCTCTAAGGTTAAGTCACAGGTGTGAACTTAAGAACACCACTTCCTTTTTTTTTTCTAAGACTTTATTTGACAGACAGACACAGTGAGAGAGGGAACACAAGCAGGGGGACTGGCAGAGAGAGAAGCAGGCTTCCCACGGAGCAGGGAGCCCCAGGCAGGGCTAGATCCCAGCCAGGGCCCTGGGATCATGACCTGCGCCGAAGGCAGAGGCTTAACGACTAAGCCACCCCGGCGCCCCGAGGACAGCACTTCTGATCCTCCATAATCCTCTGTTACTAGTATTTGTCCTTTACTATCTTTAATAGGTAATCCGGAAAGCAGAACACTTGTCTTCAGCCCTATGCGCACAGCACCAGTACCCACATGTTCACGTGTGCACAGACGGCGGCGTTTTTTCCAGGCAGCTTTACAGAGCTCCTCAGCTGTTAGATTTGACACCCAATGTCTTTGTTTTACACACTTTCTCCAGAGAAGGGTTGCTGTCTAGGATGATTGTCTAGGATGGTTGTTCTTGGGTGACTGTTCTGTTGTGTAGGATGATTATTCTGCCTAGGATGATCCCACACAACTTTCTGGGATCTGCTCTGGACATTCTTGACTCTTTGTCAACACCTGAGAGAGTGCTCAACAGGAAAAAACTGGGGGCTGCAAGTAGCGGATGGAGCAAGCTGAGAGCTTCAGCCCTTTGTCTGAGGCTGCAGTGAAGCTCCCGTCAGGGGGAAGAGAGCAGACACCCCCTAGATTCACCTGGAGAGTGTAGTGGAGGTGGCTTTGATACACTGTAACAGAGAAGGGCTCCCAGCCAAAATGAAGAGGCTGTGAGGCCACAGGAAAGTACACAGAGAAAGTACAGGAGAGCAAGTTGGAGTCAGGAGCCATGGGCAGTTAGAGAGGCAACAAGCCTCCACTGCTGGACACATATATGTACAAGGTCTCTCCCAGAAGGCCTGGGAAAACACAACCTCAGAGCCTTGCTTTTCTATAATCCTGGGCTCACCTGAAACCTTCTCATTTCCAGCTGCTGTATGGGCAGAGAACATTCTCTGTTGGTAGATGTGAGTGTACTTCCTTGGACAGGGATGGTCATGTATGTGCCCTCTGGTGAGAGTCATGTGCCACCAGGTGCAGTGACCAAGATCCCTCTGGTAGTCTAGCATCAGGTAAGGTGGACTCCACAACAGGTCCGCCTGTCTTGGGGATGGAGGATCTTGCAGGGTGGAGACACAGGGCAGTATTGGTGATTTGCTTGATTTGCACACCTGGGTCTGCAGTCGCCTAAGTGAACTCTTGTGTATCTTTCCTGAACGCTGTAAATTGCCTGGATTGGCACACTTGCATTCCAAGGCAGCCAGAGATATTGCTGCAGAAAGGAGAGGTCTCCAGGAAGAGTGCCTATTTGGAAAGCTGCCTCCTTGTCATGGGCTGTTTGCAGGTGATGCTCACAGGGTCCAATTTCATCTCTGACGTGCTGATGTGCCACCCCTCAAAGACCTTTCTGATCAGACAGCCAGAAAATGTCTCACTGTGCCCACTGACTTCATTCAATTTCCTGCTTTTTCTCAGCTAATCCTCAGCCTGTAATTTCTTAATCAGTTTTCTAGGGCTGTTCTGCTGATCACTAAAAGCATAGCCAGCAAAGATCCCCTGCGTGTCTGTAGCTGGGATTTTGTCAGCATTTCTTCCGTTATTATGAAGACACATCATTGTCTCTGGGCATCCAGCATTTCTCTGAGGTGAGCATTCTTTAACCAGGAATAGGGTTTGGTAGGGACCTCAAGGAGCAGGCCATTGTGAAGACCTTGGACATCCAACCCTGAAGAGACCCAGAGCATTTCTGCTCCTTCCATAATGCTGAGGGAGGCAAGGCCTGACTTGGGACCATCTTTATTCTCCTTGTAATTATAATCCAACAGCATAACTTGGAAGGAATCCATTACACCAGGGCATACCTAGGTTTCCAAATCTATGTCCCCCACTGGTTTATACTTTTGATAACCCTGGCACATCTCTTTCCTTAACCCTTCCTATGTAATATGACCTGGCCATGGTAAATGTTTCCCAAATATATTCATTAATGTCAAACTATGAAACTGTATTAAGTGGCTTATCATTGCACTCTGTTAGTATAATAATACTTCCAAATTAATGAGATTATGAGCCTTAGGCTGATTTACTATGATCTAATGGTAACCTTTAGAAAAGTGTGAGAAAGTTATTCTTAATATTATTTTTATTTAGCTGGGAAAAAATCCTCTTGCCTCTCATCCTTAGGCAAAAGATGTCTCAGATAAGATGACATGGTACTAGCTTTATGAATTCAACATGAATCAGGCAATAGAAGAGCCAGCTAGATATCTGAGTTCTATAGGACTTCCTGTCCCTGCATGCTAGGAGCCCCAACTACTCAACTCTCTCTCTCCTTTTCCCTGACCAATAAAGAACTAGGGTTTTTTTAATTAATTATTTTTATTAACATATAATGTATTGTTTTCCCCAGGAGTACATTTGTGAATCGTCAGGCTTACACATTTCACAGCACTCACCATAGCACATACCCTCCCCAATGTCCATGACCCCACCACCCTCTACCGACCCCCTCCTTCCCCGGCAACCCTCAGTTTGTTTAGTGAGATTAAAAGTCTCTTATGGTTTGTCTCCCTCCCGATCCCATCTTGTTTCATTTTTTTGAGGAGACTTAACATCCCCATCTGCCTTCCACTTCTGCTTCACACTGACCTCATCCCTGCAGGTCCAGTGCAATGGCCCAGCAGTAGATCTCCATTTCCATGGTGATTACCTATAATCTTTGTCCATTTGAATATAGGTTGGTGAGCATATGACCTAAAATCAATCAAGGTACCTAAATACTTAAACCCTTTCATGATACAAACTCCTACCAAGTGCTCTAGGATCTGGGTCCTATCCACCTTTTCTAATCTTGCCTGCACTCATTCCCCAAATCACTGCCTTATAAAACCAGTCCTACACTACCATATAAAATCTACAGCTTATCTCACCTCCTTACTTTGACACATGCTTCTCCTTTTGCCTGGAAAGAAAAACCTTCCTTGTTTATCTGTAAGTCCTTAACTCCAATCAAAATTCAGATCGAGATTATTACCTCTATGAACTACCTGGAAGGAGCAAAATACTTCTTTGAATCCATGATGCACTGAATATTCTGCACCAACTCTACCACTTGCTCAGCATAGACTCTTGCGGGCATGGCAGATTTGCATGTTGGTCTCCCCAAACACCATCCAGATACCAATATTAGACATATTTAAAAGTAACTGGTTAAATTCCAAAGTCACAGCACTGTCTGGCACATAGCAGGAACTAAAAAAAATTTTTTTAATGGTGTTAGTCATCTCACTTTTACTTATAAGAGTGTGCTGAATTAGAAATTAGATAATTGTTCCTCAGTGCAAGTAAAGATTAAGGAATACCCCAGACTAGTATAGCAAAGAGTGTGAAAGAACAATCAAACCACTCAGGCTAATAGGGAACTCTCCAAAGACCCAGCCTGTCCTCTTACCCTCAGGTACAGATCACAACCCGAAGATACCTAACCTCGCCCAGATCACCATCAGGGCAAATCACAGGACTGCAAGTTCCTGTCCCTCACATGTGTCACCATGAGTATAGGCATACCTCCCTTTACTGGGTTTCAAGTATTGCACTTCACAGATGCTGTGTTTTTTACAAATTGAAACTTCAAGGCTTCAGTGGAGGAAGTAGCTACAAATGTGACAGAAATAGCAAAAGATCTAGAATCAGAAATTGTAATATAATGACTCATAAGACATATATTTGGTTTTCATCCACAGTTTCTAAAAATGCTTCAGAGCTGTAACAGTGAAATGAATGTCCTGTTGTTAATGAAAGTGACTTTTGGACCCCACCCAAGAGCCAGGACTGGTTGTCAGGAGGAACAATCATATGAGCATAGGATTAGAAATTTCAGTCCTACCATCCAGTTTCTGGGAAGGAGGAAGGGGCTAGGGGTTGAATCTGTGAATGGCCAATGACTTAGTCATGACTATATAACACAGCCCCAAGAGGTTCAGAAAGCTTCTGGGTTGGTGAACACCATGGGCATACAGAGAGAGCAGCACACCTGGAGGGGGCATGGAAGCTCCACACCCTTACCCCGTACCTCACATTATGTATCTCTTTATCTATTAATTTGTATCCTTTATCATATCCTTTAATAAACTGTTAAACATAAGTGAATGTTTCTCTGAGCCTTGTGAGTTGCTCTAGCAAACTAAAAGAACCAAAGAAGGAGGTCATTGGGACTCCAATATGTAGCCTGTCAGTCAGAAGCACAAGTAACAGACTGGGGCTTGGGACTGGCATCTGAAGTGGGAGATTGTAGGTGGAACAGTATTGTAGGATTGAACCCTTAACCTGTGGAATCTGATGCTATCTCTGGGTAGAGAGCGTCAGAACTGAGTTCAGTTCTCAGATACCTTGCTGGTGTCCTAGAATTTCTTGGTTTTGTCGAGGGGGTACCCCCCACATTAGAATTGGTTCTGGGGACTCAGAAAAGTTGGTGTCAGTAGAAAAAGTGGAACCTGAAGATGTGACTGGATGGTTGCAGTCTCATGATAAAACCTTAACAGGTGAGGAGTTGCTTCTTATGAATGAGCAAAGAAAGTGGTTTCTTGAGCTGGAATCTATTCCTGGTGAAGCGGCTAGGAAAACTGTTGAAATGGCAACAAAGGATTTAGAATATTACTTAAAGGTAGATGATAAAGCATTGGCAGGCTTTGAGCAGATTGGGTCCAATTTTGAAAGAAGTTGTACTGTGGGTAAGATGCTATCAAACAGCATCACGTGCTACAGAGAGAATGTTCATGAAAGTAAGAGTCAATCAATGCAAACTTCATTGTGTTTTATTTGAAGAAGTTGCCACAGCCGCCCCCACCTTCAGCAACCACCACTCAGATCGGTCCGCAGCCATCAACATCGAGGAAAGACCTTCCACCAGCACACACACACACACACAAAAGTTATAATTCTCTGGAAACTCAGATGATGGCTAACATTTTTTAATAATAAAGTATTAGACATAATACTACTGCTCACGTAACAGACTACAACATAGTGTAAACATAACTTTTGTATGTACTGGGAAACCAAAAAATTCATTTCACTCACTTTATTGTGATATTTGCTTTATTGCATTGGTCTGGATCCAAACCCACAATATCTGTGACGTATGCCTGCAGAGATCGCAAGACTGAAGTTCCCATTCCTCACATGTGTCACCATAAATGCAGATCACAGCACTGAATGTCCCTGTCCTCACACATGCTGAGTCTCAATACAGATAATTGTAGGCACTGGAAGGCTGGCCACAGCAGTCTTATCACAGACCAGTTGTCACTCTTAGTCTCTCTGTCCAACCAACTTTTATTCATCTTGTCTTAGAATACACAATTTCAGAGCCTGAACTACAAGTTCAAAAATCAAACAACTTCTATTTTCTTGAATTTATTTATTTGTCAGAGAGAGAGGGAGAGAGAGGAGAGCCAGCACAGGTAGACAGAGTGGCAGGCAGAGGCAGAGGGAGAAGCAGGCTCCCTGCCGAGCAAGGAGCCCGATGTGGGACTCGATCCCAGGACGCTGGGAACATGACCTGAGCCGAAGGCAGCCGCTTAACCAACTGAGCCACCCAGGCGTCCCAAACAACTTCTATTTTTTAAAGACTCGTTTATTTATTTGACAGAGAGAGAGAGAGAAAGAGAGACTTGCGGAAGGGGAAGAAGGAGTGTATCTTCAAACAGACCCCCCCCAAGCATGGAGCCCAAGCTGGGGCTCAATCCCATGACCCTGAGATCACAACATGAGCTGAAACCAAGGAGTCAGACATATAACCAACTGAGCCACCCAGGCACCCCAAACTCAAATGACTTTTAAATGTAAATATAAATTTTTTTTGTCTTTTTTTAAATTGAAATTCAATTAGTCAACATATAGAGCATCATTAGTTTCAGATGTAGAGTTCAGTAATTCATCAGTTGCACATAACACCCAGTGCTCATCACATCATATGCCCTCCTTAATGTCCATCATGCAGTTATACCATCCTCCATTCCATCGACCTTCCAGCAACCCTCAGTTTCTTTCCCATAGTTAAGAGTCTTTCATGATAGTCTGAGACATGGAAGTCTCTGATGACTTCCCATTCCATTTTTCCCTCCCTTCCCCTATGATCCTCTGGAATGTTTCCTATATTTCTCATAGGAGTGAAACCATATGATGATTGTCTTTCTCTAATTGGCTTACTTAACTCAGTATAATATCTTCCAGTTCCATGCACATCAATGTAAATGGTAAGATTTCATCCTTTCTGATGACTAAGTAAATATACACACACACACACACATTTTTATATATGTATAATATATACATATATTTAAATATATACATATATATATATATACACACGCACCATACCTTCTTTATCAGTTCATCTGTTGATGGACATATCAGCTCTTTCCATAGTTGGGCTATTACAGGCATCACTGCTATAAACACTAGGGGTACAGGTGCTCCTTTGAATCATTTGTATCTATAGGGTATATACCTAGTAGTGCAATTGCTGGGTTGTAAAAACTGTTTCCTGAAATTGTCATCCCCTATGTTTATGCAACAGGGGATGGTAATAAGAGCACAGTGAGTCTACCCAGAGGCTGCAGGGAGCTGGCATACTTTGGTCCTTTAGGCTAAACCAGGTAAGACAAAGAATGAATGTAGCAGCAAAATGCAATGAGTTTCATTAGACATGCATGCCCAACCTGTTCTTTTCTGCCCCATCAGGAATAGCATTGGCTAGAATAACAAGCCCATACCTCTCAAAAGCCACTGCTGTCTCCAGCTATGCTTTCTTTGACCCTCTGCAATAGTTATTGCTTTCTGAGAAATACCTTCTCCAACTCAGATTCTTAGGCCCTTTCACTCTCCAAAAAATTCTATAGAACATGTTAATCAACATCCATTTTGTACTTAGTCATCTTTGTATCTGTCTTTGCTGTATCACTATCAGTTCAGATTTTCAGCTTCAAAGCTCACTGAAGCCGCGGGAACCAGCCCCAGTGTGAGATGCCCAGCTTATTTCTCTTGACAATTTCCCCAGGAAGTGCCAGTTCTGCCCTGGTTTTGCATCTTCTTCCTGCCCCTATGAGGTTGTGGGACTCACCCTGAAAGTTATTCTGGTTCTTCTCTCTGGAGAGAAGATTCTGGAATCCTTCATCAGGCATTCAGACTCTCTCACTTGGCCAGGGACAACAAAGTCTTCTCTGTCCATTTTTCTCAATACACACTTCTGCTAGCCCAGAAAAACAAAAAAACATACAAGCCTCCATCCTTACCCTCTGGGAGGCACTTTCACAGCCAAATCAAAGTGCAGTGCCTTGGAGAGAAATGCTTCTTGGCCTCCGAGGTCCAGAGGGTGGCCAGTGGGGATCTCCCCAGGGGCAGGATGGGGGTATAGGGTTTCCAAGAAAAGAGAGCACTGAACCAGCTCTTCCAGGGTGAGTGTAGGTTAGCAATGGTGGTGACACATGTCCTTCTCCTTCTCAGTTCTGTACCCTTAGAAATGAGAAGAAAATGTGTATATAACACCACGAAAAAGAAAAATAACACAGCATATCAGGAATTTGAAGGAATCTTTGAAAAGCAAAAATGAGGCAGGACAATACCACAGCCTCTAGGAAAGACAGGAAGGGCAGCGGAGTCGGGATGGTGGAGGGTCATGTAGGTCTGAGCTCCCAGACCTACACCTATATCAGGCTTTCATCCTGGAAAATTCAGAAGGGCTGTTCCCTGGTTTACTTTCTCAGTTGAAGAGCGGCAAAGAATGGAGCTCACTGAGCCTCTCCATGCGCAGAGGTGGGAAGCCTGCACATCTCCAACCCCAGCAGGGGAACAGAGTCCTAATTTTAACACTTTAATTTAAAATTAAAGCATCCAATAAACCAAGTTAATTGTTTTTGCTCTCTGATCGTCCAAAAGCACAAGAAAACAATGGTTTTTTCTAAATGCTTGTTTTACAATTGGGTTTGTGCTAATCAATACATTTTAAAAATTCTTCCTGCTTTTAATGAAATCTACCCCTTCTCTTTGCATGGAGGTCAGAGTTATGTGTTTTGTATTTACATGTCCATCTCCACGCAGAAGGTATCTGTCAGAGCCATGCCATGCCACAGGCAAAGGTGCCCTGTCCAGCTTTTTTTAAAAATTTTTTTTATTTCATTTCTTTTCAGCGTAACAGAATTCATAGTTTTTGCACCACACCCAGTGCTCCATGCAATGCGTGCCCTCCCTAATACCCACCACCTGGTTCCCCCAACCTCCCACCCCCCCCTTCAAAACCCTCAGGTTGTTTTTCAGAGTCCATAGTCTCTCATGGTTCATCTCCCCCTCCATTTTCCCTGTCCAGCTTTTGAAGAAGGTGACGCAAGACCGTTTCCCTGGACAGAGAGAACTCTGCCACCTAGTGGCTGCACCAGGAGCTGGTCACACTCAGGACTGAGACTTAAGCACTGGGCTTATTTAAGGCAGGAGGGGACTCCCCAGCCCCTGTGCCTGAAGGCTGTCAGGCATTTCCCTCCTCTTGGCGCTAGGTTTTGCTGCTGTTCCACGGGGCTGGGCCTGCAGAGCTGAACTTGCTGCGGCCCCCCACAGGGTCTACGAACTTAACCCTTCCCTGGGGGCTTTTACCAGGACACATGTCCCCCTAGAGAACCAGAGGGCGACAAGCTGATGTCTGTGTCAGCAGACGTGCCTCTGAGGGGGCTCGGGATGAGAGGAGGAGGGGTCTGAGAGGGAACCAGGGGTCCCCCACCAAGGAACCACCAGAATTCCACCGGTGGTCCATGGGAAAGGGAAGGCAGAGAGGAAGGGTGATCTAGAAGAAAGTAATGCACAGAGCTGTCCTGAGCCCTGCCCTGGGTGTGCCTCCCCCACACCGGTGCCTGAGCCAGCGGGCAGCTCCCGTCCTTCAGCGGCTTCTGAAGCAAACCTCATGATGGGGTTGCTGGGTGCTGGGCACACACAGCCTAGTACATAACGCCAGGCTGGGCACATGACAACCGGGCACATGTGCCACCACACTGGCTAAGAACACACGCTGGAGAACACCGCAGGTGGACATCTCTGGGCCCACAGCACCAGACACAAAAACCTGGGGACGTGTGTCAGGCACACACAGTGGGCACAAAACACAGACCACACACTTGCGGCTCCCGCCAGGCACGCAGGGTTAGACCTACATACCGACCACATACTGTCAAACAGTGCTAAGAGCACAACACAGGCACACAACTCTGGGCACACAAAGTCAGGCACACAATGACAGCCAACACACCAGGAACACACACTGACACTGGGGACATGTGTCACACTCATGCCAGGAGTCGAGGCTGACACATACCCCAGAGAAGTGACGCCAGCACACGACCCTAGGCACACGGAGCCAGGTATACACAGCAGGAGCACGTGACGGTAATGCACACCACAGCACAATGCGAAGTGTACTCTGTGGAACACAGAACACGAAGTACAGAGAAATGACGCACCATAGGAGGCATCTCCACATGGGGCCAGGCCGGCCTGCCACGTGCTCTGAGAGAATGATGCCAGGCACACATGCTGGGAACAAAGACAGGGCGTGCAATGCCATGTCCACACACTAGACACAACCCCAGGCACGTGCCAGGCCTATACACCGGGAACACACACGAGGTGCACAGCCCTGAGCACTGGTGCAGGGAAGATAACGTGAGGGACACGTCTTCACGCACAGATGCTGGTACCCAACAGCAGGTGAAAATGCCAGGTGCACAACACACAGATGCCGGTCCCAACACACAGTCTGGGAACAGTGCTGGGCACACAACAGTGGCAGGCCAAATGGACATGCGCTGCTGGCATGCCAGCATGCCGACATGACCATGCCCGGAACCCCAGGCAAACACACGTTGGACACATACTGGGAGACACACCAGCCCAGGCCCAGTCTCTGGGAACACAATACTGAACTCACAGGCTGAGTTCTGTGCCCATCACACAACACCAGGAACATCCAGCAAAAACAGAATTCTGGGAACACAGGCAAATGACACTAGGCACCCTCTTCCAGAACTCAATGCCAGATCCAAATCCTAGGAGCACCACGCCAGACTTGCGATGTGATGCTAGGCACACACCATGGGCTGTAGAATTCCGGGCACACCTGCCAAGCCCGCAAAACTGGGCCTGCAAAACCAGACAGACAATACCAGGCACAGACACAACACGGAACCCACAGTGCTGGTACTCATGCCAGGAACACAACACTGAGCCTGTACGCCAGGCACACACACTGGACACATTATGGCATATGCATGAGGCTAGGCACACAATGCTGGACACCCAAAGCCAGGCACAGAGTGCTAGGCACACATTGCAGGCACGCAGCACCAAACAAACATTGCTGGGCATATAGACCTGAGCAAACACCACGAGGCACTAAGTGTTGGGTACACAAAGCCAGACAGCACGCTAGGCACATGTGGGAACACGCCAGACACAGATGCTGGGAACACAAGGCCGTGGGGGGTGGGGGACATACACCAAGTCAGCACACCAAGCTGGCTTTGAGGAATGAACTGTGAGTCGGAAGACTCCTCAACCACAGCTCCAGGTTGGCCGTGCTCTTGTTCCCCTCTGGCCCAGTGACCAGCCATGTCCCAGACTGGGGGCCAGTGTGGTCTGTTACTGCTGCAAAACCTAAACCACTCTGTCCGGTATCCCTTGTGTGGACGTATGAGAGTTTAAGTCATCAGTGTCCTCTGATGGACTTTGGAGCCATTCTGGGTCCTTGGCTATAACACATAATTCTGAAATATGCGGCACACCTTATTTTGGGGTTTTGTTGTTTGTTTTTTGTTTCGCTTTGTTTTGTTCTGTTTTGTTTTGCCAGAGTATTTTGGGAATGGGGAATGGTTTCCTAGAATACCAAGTCAAAGGGCAAAAAGCACGTGTGATTTGGCTAGATATTCCAATTATCGCTTTAGGATACGCTCCTTTGCATTTCCCCCTCCCCCAGTGTCAGTGCCTCATAAAATGGCTGTAGTGAGGTAGGTCAGAGGAGGAATCAGAGATGGGTCCTTGGACTGTAATGGCATTTGGTCTCAAAGCCCAGGAAGCAAGAAACTAACTACCTTCTGACCTTAAGCTCTCTGCCTCCACCCTTGCCAATCCCCAACCTTCTCCCCCTCCCCCCTCCCACCCCCCTCCCACCCCCCTGTGAGGAGCTTTAACAGGAGTAGTTTGGACATTTAGCCACTAGGTGGTGCCACAAAGCAACGATTTAAGCGAACTATGTGCTTTTGACCTTCCTCTCCAGATGAGATTTCTTTTCTTGCTTAAGGTCGGAGATTGAGCCCAAAGGAAAATCGCAGCTCCAGAATCTGCCAAGTGCGAAAACGTCTTCGAGCAGATCTGAATGATTTTCACGCAGTTCTTTGCTTTTCTGATAGAAAAAAATCATAACATACAGACTCTAAAGCAGAGACTGATTGTCCTTCAGGACAAAGTGACTTTGCCCCCAGCCAGTAACCCTTCTAAGGGAGAGCTAGTGCTTGACAAATATTTGCTAGTCCTTGGATAAACGAGTGAAAACTGTTACAGACATCCCTTCTTCAGCAATGCCCCCAGCAGCTGCCTCTTTGCAAAGCAGCAGTGTGGGCCCTCCTCAGCCCTGCAGGGTTGGAGGGCAGGAAGCCCAGGCTTGTGCTCTGGGGCAGGTCCTGCACCTCTCCATCCCCAGCATCAAGGCCAGACTTAGGGGATCTCTGTGCTCCCCTCAGGTCTAGCAGTGCCAGCAAGGGCCTTCCACAGTGACTTCAGTGAGTCCTTGAACAGCAGGAAAGCCAGACACTTGGCAAGCAAAAGCTAGAAGGCAGGACCCAGGTTTCAGAAGTCTTCATGGAGCTCTGGCAATGAGTTGGCCTGCCAGGACTTCTCTTCCTAAAGGCCCAGGTCACACACTGTAGGATGGATTTCAGTCTGCATGTGCTGCTCAAGTCACCCAAAATGAAGGGCCAGAAGAAGTAGTGCCAGGCTTTGTTCCCACACTAAACCCTCCTCCCAGACCAGAGAATCGGGGTCTCTAGAATTGCTCAGGTATTAATGATATTGGCCCAAAAAGCCTTACTGGAGGTGTTGCAGACTCCAGACTCCAGGAGTTGTTTTGGTGGCTTTGGGCCTAGCTTCTGCCATCGGTCCTTCCAAACTGCACACTTCCGGAGCAGAAGGCGGCTGCCAAAAGCAGATGCTTACTGTGTAGGTAGAAGGAGCCCTGAGCCAGAAAACCGGGCAGCCAGACTTGAGCTTATGGGCTTCAGCTTCTTCATATGGTAGACGACAAAACCAATGTCCTGAACACTGAGAAAGTTCCTGGCTTGGCGCAGATGCTGAGCAAAGGTGCTTCTTACTCCTTCATGCCCTCGCATACAGACCCAAGGCAGGCACTGCACAAGAACTGAGCCTTTCTGGGAGCATTTGGTTTCCTCTTTCATTGTTTGAGAGCTCAAGTGACCTGCTCATCCTGTCTTTCAGGTGGACTTAGCAGCAGGGAGAGACCAGGCCAGGATCCATCTTTTCTCACTGTGTGGGAACACCTGGAAAGCCAGGCTCTGACCAAGTAACAATACTGTGCTTTCCCTTCGACCAGAAAGTAAATACATATCCTAAACCAGTGTTTTCAGACTTGCAGCCACAGACAGTGTAAGACTGACCTCTAAAAACAAATGAACCAAGGAGGTGAGCAGGGAGAAGATCCCCAGCAGGGCACAGGGGTGGCCAGGCTAAGGAGACACAGATGGGACATGGGGCAGGAAAGGAGGGAGATACAGATGGGGACCATCCCTGGTTCATGCCCTGAGTGAATTAATACCTTCTTAGCAGACAATGAGTACATGGGGCTGTTTCCATCATAAAGGCAACCTCAACCCCCCAGCCTAGGGGATTCTTCAACACAGGAAGGGTCTCTTGATCCACTATAACCCCGACTGCCTTCATTACAGTCTCCAGACCAAGCCAAATCTTTGATGATTCAAAGAAGGGCACAGGGCTCTGAGAGCCCATCACACCTCACTTGATCTACTTCCATAAACATTTTAAGTTCACAAAATAATGTTCTTTCTGAGCATCTACTATGCCCCAGACCCTGGTAGATATTATACAATTTAATGTGGGTCCTTTATAACAGTTCTGTTGTATAGATGGTGACTTCTTTACCTTTCTAAAAAAAAATTACACAACACACATATGACATTGTGATTTATAATAAAAAGTATAAATTTTCTCTCCATCCCTGAGTTAGGACCAGAGCTCCTAAAAACCTTGGAATTTTCCTAAGTGATAAGAATGATAAATGTGTCTATTCATAACAAACCCATTGCAACCACACTAGAGTTTATGTGAATGAGGTAACTCTTGGAAAGCACCTCAGAATTGGGCTGGTTCCAGGGGAACCAACTTTATGAATAGAGGATTGGAACTTTCAGCCCCCCCCCAACCCCAACCTCTGGGGAGGAAGGGCTGGGGTTGAACAGATGGCCAATGGCTCATAATTTAATCAGTGGTGTCTATGTAATGAAGCCTCCATAAAAACCCAAAAGGACAGAGTCCAGGAACTTCTAGGTTGAAAATTCTGGGATAGTTATTGACACTGAGAAGACATGGAAGCTCCTCACCCTTTCCCATATACCTTGCCTTGTGTATCTGTTCCAAGTGGCTATTCCTGAATCATATCCTTTTGTAATAAACTCATTATCTAGTAAGTGAAATGTTTCTCAGAGTTCTGTGAGCCACCCTAACAAATTACTCAAACCCAGAGATGGGATCAGTGGAAACTTCAGTCTATAGTGCAGGTGAGAGTCTGGACTTATAATTAGGGTCTGAGGTGGGACTGAGCCCTTAACCTGTGGGATCTGTCTCGGGTAGACGGTGTCAGAATCGGGTTGAATTATAGAGCACCTAACTGGTGTTGGAGACTGGCTTGGTGGTGTGAGGAGAAAACAAACACATCAAAACTGGCATCACATAGTTAACATGAATTCATTTCTTATAGAAAAAAAGAAAGAAAACAGAAATATATAGAACACAAAATTAAAGTGACCTTACCCAGGCTCAATGTCCAATTGTGCATCTATCCCTGAGTGTACATAGGTTAGAAGAATGATTTTACATATTTAATTTGTCTTCTTAAGAAAGTTCTGCTTGGGGGCTCCTGGGTGGCTCAGTGGGTTAAAGCCTCTGCCTTCGACTCAGGTCATGATCTCAGGGTCCTGGGATCGAGCCCCGCATTGGGCTCTCTGCTCGGCAGGGAGCCTGCTTCCTCCTCTCTCTGCCTGCATCTCTGCCTGATTGTGATGTCTGTCTGTCAAATAAATAAATAAAATCTAAAAAAAAAAAGAAAGTTCTGCTTGGCTTTGTGGGCTGGAAAATCATTTCCAAAGGAGTATCACTTTGCTGCTTGCACTAGTTTTCCTAAAACATGCAAAGACTGGAGGTAGCATGATGGCAATTCAAAGAGTTCTAAAAAGAGAGATTAAATTTTAAAGAATGTCATGACTCATCCTGTTGATTTTGTTAAAAACCAAACTAAATGTTTTTCTTAATGTGTGGGAAAGAGAGTCAGCATCTGTCACTAGTAAAAAGCATCAGAAAAAAATAGAATAGAGAGGACTGACAAGCACAGCAAGCCTGAAAGTTTAGAAACACCCCAGATATTACACCTTTTTGATAAATCACCATAAAACACAAACCATAGGACATTTGAAGAAAATCAACAGCACAAAATAAAAGGATCGAATACAGGAAACAGATTGTGTAGTAGTAGTTACTGTATGATGCGTGTTGCAGGATTATCAGCAGTTGATAATCAGCAGTTGGCAGTGTGGGAGGGACCCTGAAAATAGGGGAAATGTTTATGTATGAGGAAGTTGTTTCATAATTAGTAAATTAAGATATCTGGATAGCCTATTTTTTTTTGCATTATGATGATCTATTCACTTATAACACACTTCCACAAAAGCGTATTGGTTTGTAACAATAAGCATCATTCATTTTGCTCATTTGGCTCATTTGGCAGTTTGGTGGGGGCATGGCAGGAACAATCTATCCTTACTCTGTGCAACATCAGCAGCTCTTCTGGAAGGCTCTGATGATCACTCACTCCCATGGTTAGGGAGTTGGTACTAACTTGTGGCTGAATGCTTACCCAGGTCGTGCCTGGGAACATCAGATCTTCACATGGGTCTCTCTGTAGAGTTGTTTGGCCTTCCTTATAGCACAGTGCCAGAGTTCTAAGAGATTAAAGTGGGAATCTTTTTTTTATTAAAGTTTTTTTTAAATTTATTTATAACAGAGAGAGATAGCAAGAGGGAACACAAACACAGGGGAGCTAAAGACAGAGAAGCAAGCACCCCACCGAGCAGGAAGCCTGACATGCGACTCAATCCCAGGACCCTGGGATCATGACCCGAGTCAAAAGCAGGCACTTAAAGACTGAGCCACCCAGGTGCCTCTAAAGTGGGAGCTTTAAACAGCAGGACTTTTGCCTCAATCTATTGATTAGGCAAGTCAGCAACTCTAGCCCAATGTTGTGGAGAGAGACATTACATTTCATCATTCACTGAAAGAATTAGCAAAGAATTTATAACAGTCTTTAATCTGCCACATTATAGAATAGTATTCTATTGAAATAAATTAATTCTATATGTACTCACCATACCCTAATTGAGCAAAAAAGCAAGTTTAAATTTTTATTTAATCCCATTTGTATAAAAAGTTGGGGGAGAGGGCTGTAAATATTTTGGGTTTTTTTGCTTGTTTGGGAATAGTGAAAGTATGGATAACCATACACAGGATTGGGAAGGGAAAGGAAGAGAGAATTATTAGCTTCTCCTTTTTAAACATCTGTACTTGATTTGTTGTCATTAGCTTAT
Organism: Mellivora capensis; assembly: GCA_004024625.1. Lineage (NCBI taxonomy): Eukaryota > Metazoa > Chordata > Mammalia > Carnivora > Mustelidae > Mellivora > Mellivora capensis. Next base: position 58,190 of record PISX010008041.1, on the reverse strand, counting down.
GTCACCTCAGGATATTTATTTTAAATGGTATCATTTTGTTGTTGCTTTATTTTACTTTATTTTGTTTCATTTCTGAAATGCAAAAGGCTGATAGGTTTGTGCCTATTGACTTTGTATCCTATATTTTGGGTATTTGCTGTTGACACTGGATCTTGTTGAAGTCAGTCAGTTGGCTGCCTCAGAGGGAGAGACCGAGGCTATAGCTGGCCTGGCCGTGGATGTGACTGCCCCAGGTTTGCTTTGTTTTGTTTTTGTTTGTTGTTGTTGTGTTTTTGTTTTTGTTTTTTTGTTGTCCCCCCCCCCCCATTACCCAGTTCTTTATTAGAACACTGGCCCAGCTCCGCCGCAGAGGGGGAAGGGGAGGCCAGGGTTCTCCGGCCGCGGCCTCTGGCACAAGCCAAGGGCAGTCTACAGCGGGCGTCCTTCTCAGGAGCTGCTGGTCCTCTGAACCTTCTTGATTTCCTCGGCCAGCGCCTCCTTCAGGGTCCAGTAGGCCATGTCCAGGTTGTCGTTGATGATGACCGGGTCAAACAGGCCCTGCCCCTTGCTGTTCTCCATGTCCACCCGAGCGGCAGCCAGATGCTTGACCAGGCTCTCCTCTGTCTCTGTGGTGCGCTGCCACAGCTGCTGCTCCAGGACATCCAGCGAGGGCGGCTGCATGGAGATGTAGATGGGCCGCAGGTCCATCTTCTTGGTGTTACCCATGCTCTGCAGGTCCACGTCCAGCACACAGATATGGTTCCTGGCCTGCACAGCCCTCACAGCTGCTTTGCTAGTCCCATACAGGTTCCCCGAGAACTCGGCGTGCTCGATGAAGTCACCTGCGGCCATGTCCCACTGCATCACCTCCCTGATCACGAAGTAGTAATCTTTGCCATTCTCTTCTCCAGGCCGCGGGTCCCGCATGGTATGGGACACGCTGAACCCGAAGACACTGCCATGCTCCTGCAGGGGTCTCTTGAACAGGGTGCTCTTCCTGGACCCCGAGGGTCTACTCAGCTGGACAGGCCGAGGTCCTGACATCCCCGGATGAACGAAGGGGCTCCCTCTCACTGTTCTCTAAACAGCTCTGGTTACATCAAGGGAGGGAGGACACATTTGCTATGACCAACTTCCTACTCCCAGTCCACCAGAGAAAGCAGAATGTGAGCAACATGTGAGAATATAGGGCATGCTGCGCGTTGACACATTTGTCACGATGGGCATTCCAGAGTTGTGAGGCATTTGAGGGGACAGATACTAAATGGTCATCTGGGTCAATATTGGCTGAACAAGAACATCTGCATGTGCTCACAATTGCAGATTTGTTTCCCCTCTCCATTTTGGAGACCAATAATCCCACTATAAATGTATTTAGTGTTTTGCAGTTCACAGTATATTAATATGTTGGAGTACTATGTAAATTTTCCAATGTCAAAACAGCATCTATTACCTTGGTTTAAAAAATAATTTTCTAAATTTATTAATTCTAGGAGTACTTTTGTATAATCCTTGGAATTTTCTACATAGGCAATTGTGTCATCTGCAAACTCAGAAATCTGTATTTCTTCCTTTTCAATATATTTGCCTTGTAGTTCTTTTTCTTGCCTTCTTGCACTGGCTAAGACTTCTAATACAAGGCTGAATAGAAGTTGTGAGAGTGGACATCCTTGCCTTGTACCCAATCTCAGGGATAAAGCACTTGGTCTTTCACCATTTAAGGATGATTTTGGGGGCACCTGGGTGGCTCAGTCAATTAAGTGTCCAGCTCTTGATTTTGGATGAGGTCATTATCTCAGGGTTATGAGATCGCTTTCCACATCTAGCTTCGTGCTCTGTGTGGAGCCTACTTAAGATTCTCTCTGTCTCTTTCTGTCCCTCCCTCCCTCCGCCCCTCCCCCCCACTCTCCTTCCTTCTTAAAAAAATGATTTTCATGATAATCTTTTATTTCATTGTTCAGATGTTCCTTTTTTTGGTTTCTGTTATCCAGCCCTGTCCTACACCAAGAGTTGGACATATCCTCACTTGTAGTCTTGTGAGCCCCTCTACTAGAGATCTTATGATCTTATATTGTGATTTTTCACAATTTCTGCCTCAGAAGACAGGTAGTTCTTGGGATTCAAAGCCCATGTGGCTTCCAGGTCTCTTCAGGTCCTTTTAATATTCAAAAACATATTTGCTGAATAAGTCTTGTATCTAACTAAGAAAAAAGGACAGGAGGAAAGGATGTATGAAGAAGGATTGAGAAAGTGTAGATGGCACCACCATCAAAAGTTTCCCAAGCCAGGAAACTGTCTTTATTTTTAATATCACCCATCCAAACTTGCTATTGGAAGTTCTAGTTTGTCTGCTGGTCCATTTACAGATCTGCCTTCCTACTTATGCTGCAAAATTCTGGCTATCATCACCTCTAACCAGCTAAACCACAATAGCCTTTTTACTGGACATCCAACTTCTAGTCTGAGGTGCTCAACAGCCTTAGAAGGATCTTTATAAACATAAATCTTGTTGTTTTACTCTTTTATTGAAATTCATTTATCTGCTTCCTTTGGGACTTCCTTTGGGTCTCAGAATAAAGACTAAACATCCTTCTGTGGCTCCTGAGGCCATTTGTGGTCTTTCTATCCTAATATCCATCTCCATCTCCCTGACTCCCTGTGCACTTTATGCTCAAGTCATTCATAAATACATTTTGTGTTAGTTTCCCACACCTTCTGTAATGAATTGCCACAAACAGTGTGGCTTAAAACAACAGAATTTCATTATCTCGTTTCAGGAGGCCAGAAGTCTGAAATCAAAATGTCAGCAACATTGGCTCTGAAGGAGAACCTGTTCCAGGATTCTCTCCTAAGCGTGGTGGTTGCTGGTCATGCTTGACTTTCCTTGGTTTGTAGCTGCACCTCTCCAATCTCTGCTCACATTTTCACATGCCTCCTTCACTCTGTGTCTGTGGGTCCCCATAGCCCTCTCTCCATAGAAGGACACCAGTCACTGAATTTAGGGTCTACCCTAACATAGTATGACCTTGTCATAACTAATTACATCTGTAGAGGCCCTATTTCCAAATATGGTAACATTCTGAGTTACTGAGTAGACATGAATTTTGGAAGTACTACTTTAACCACTGTATGTTCTTCTCAACAAATAGATTGGGTTCACTTTGCCTTCAGGTTATTTACATTAGTTCTCCCTTCTCACTCCTCTTGGCCTTCAGCTTTTCTTCACTTTTAATTATCTGTTTTAGAGAGACTTTACCTGATTTGATGTTTAATTTTATGTGTCATTCTCACTGTGCCATGAAGTATCCAAATATTTAGTCAAACAATATTTTGGATCAGTCTTTGAGGGTCTTTCTGGCTGAGGTTAACATTTGAATCGGTAGGCTGAGTAAAGCAGATTGTCCTCCCTAGTGTGGGCCTCAACTAATTAGTTGAAGGTCTGAATAGAGGAAAAATATACTAACCCTCCCTCTAGTAGGAGGGAGCTCCTCTTGCCTAACTGTCTTCACCTGGGACATAAATCTTTTTCCTGTCTTCACACTTGAATTGAAACATTAGTTCTTGGAACTATCCCATTAACACATCTATGTCTCCAGCTTGCCAACTGTAGCTCTTGTGACTTATCAGCCTTCATAATTATGTGAGCCAATTCTTTATGATATAGTTGATATAAATGATATAGATAGATAGATAGATAGATAGATACATAATATCATAGTCATTGCTAGATATTCAATTCCTAGCATATTCAATATACATTGAATAAAGGTTTCCCTTTCAAGATGACTGGTTGAATATCTTCTTCCATTCCACCTCTCTAAAAATGAATAAAAAATAAAAAGTGCTTTATAAAATTGTATAAAAACACTAATGGTTGTTGTTGGTCATAATGGACTGGGTAATTTTCTGATCAATACTCTGGAAAAGTTTTCTAAAAACTGGATAAAATATTTTTTTATTTTATTTTTTTTTAATTTTTATTTTTTATAAACATATTTTTATCCCCAGGGGTACATGTCTGTGTGGATAAAATATTTTTTAGACATCTTCCTGAGACCTTGTCTCTGGAAAGATGGTACAGATGTAATCTTCCCGATTTTTCCCACTAAGTACAACTAAACACCCTGGATATTTTATGTTAACGAACATAAGAAGATTCTGAAAGGTGGAGAGAAGGCAAATGTGTTAAGAATATCAGGACTAAGAAAACAATATGATTGTGAATTTGCTGGAATTTCTTTATGTTGTATATCAACGGCTTGGAGATATGAAGCTGGCAACCCAGAAACACCAAAGGGTTTTGGTGAAAAAAGACAAAGGGTGAACAAAAGAAAAAAAATTACAATGAAAGTCCTCTCTAGCCAAAGGTTCAGGAAAGAATGAGCCAGCAAGATAGAAAACTTTAAAACAAAAATCACTCAGTTCTAGACACATATAACAGAAGAGACTGTGGCCTCACCACATCTACACCAGTAAAGGGTGAGGGGGAAGTCTAGACTTCCATTCTCACCAGGCTGTAATGAGGTGCTAAATTTTCCCTCCCAACACCAGTCTGGTGTTCAAAGGACAGAGTAGGGAGTTGGAACTTCCATCTCCAGGGAATAATGAGTGCCTTACCCCTTGTGGGGTCAATGGGAAGCATGTGGGGAGCCTGGATTTCCACTCGCATCTGGTGGTGATGAGGTATTCACCCACTCTGAGGTGCCTGAGAGGAGGCTTGGTGGAGAGTCAGAATTTTCATCAACACCCAGGTATAAGGTCACTCCCCACTGGTGTCAGTGGGGGCCACATCAGGAACAGTGAAGAGGTACTCATCCCTACCAACCAGGATGATTTCAGTGGAAGCTACTGACCCAATGAACCTGCAGTGATGAAAAGTCTCTTCCCTACTTGACTGTTACCAGAGGCCAAGTAAGGGACCTGGACTTAGAGCCACTAACTGCAGCAAGGCAAATCCTTGTCATTCCCCTACCAAAGGCATCTCAATCATATCCATCTAAAAGAGCGGGTTTATTTTTTAGATATTTTATTTATTTATCTGAAGCAGAGATAGTGACAGCATGAGCACGGAAGAGAGGGAGAAGCAGGTTCCCCATTGAGCAGGGAGCATGATACAGGACTCCATCTCAGGACCCTGGAATCATGACCCGAGCCAAAGGCACATGCTTAACTGACTGAGCCACCCAGGCACCCAATAGGGTTTAGATAAGACCTAGACTCTCATAATACACTACCCAAAATGACCAGTTTTCATTTAAATAAGATTAGTTGTACCAATATTCAAGAAAATGAAAATCTGAGTGAAAGAAAGGACAATCAACATGTGCTAACACTTAGATAATGCAGAAGTTAAGTTTACCTAACAAATACTTTAAAGCAGGCATTATAGAAATGTTTCCAGCTACCAATGTTCTTGAAACCAGAGAAAGAAGCAGGAAATAGAATGGCTCAGTGAAGGAATAGAAGATATAAAGGAGAACCAAATGAAAATTTTAGAAAACAAAATACAATAACCAAAATAAGAAAAATAAAACTCAGTGGCAGTCTCAACACCATGTAGAAGTGAACAGAAAAAAAGAACCAATGAACTTGAATATGAATAATGGATATTACCCATTCTGAATAAGAGAGAGAAAATACACTATTAAAAAGGTGATAGAAACTTCACAGAGTTGTGGGACAATAACAAAAATCTCATATTTATGTCATCACAGTACTGAGAAAAAAAGGAGAAAAATAGTGGAACTGAAAAATAATTCAAAGAATTATGGATAAAATTTTTCAAAAGTTGGTAGAAGGGGCATTTAGGTAGCTCAGTCGGTTGAGCCTCTGCCTTTGGCTCAGGTCATGATCCCAGGGTCCTGGAATCAAGCCCCTGTCAGGGGTCCTTGCTCAGTGGGGAGCCTGCTTCTCCCTCTCCCTCTGCAGCTCCCCCTGCTTGTGCACTCTCTCTCTCTCTCTCCCAAGTGAATGAATAAAATTTTTGGAAAAAAAAAAGTTGGTAGAAGACATAAATTCACAGATTCAAGAAGCTGAAAGAACCTCTAACTAAAAACTAAAAAAAAAAAAAAATGCACATCAAAATACATCATAGTCTTCTGAAAACTTAAGACAAAGAATAAAATCTTAAAAGTAACCAGAGAGAAACAACACATTATCTAGAAGGGGGGAAATTTTTGAATGACTAGAGGTTTTTCATCAGAAACATTAGAAACCAGAAGGAAGTGGTGCAATATTTTTCAAGTGAAAAAATGTAGTTAATCTATATTTCTATACCTAGTGAAAATTTTTAGAAGTGAGAGATAAATCAAAACATTCTCAGATAAAGAAAATTTAAGGGAATTTTTCAAAAGCACATTTTCCCTAAAAGGATAACTAAAATATGTTCTCTAAACAGAAATAAAATGTTAAAGAATCTTAGGACATCAAAAAGAAGGAACAATGGAAAGAGTTTAAAAAAAGGGGGGGTAAATACATATACTTTCTTTTTCCTATTGAGTTTCTAAATTACATTTGAAAGGAGAAGCAAAAATTATGCCATTCTCTGTAACACTGTCTTATATGGTTTTAAATGTATATAGAGAAAACATTTAAAATAATTGTATATAAATGATAGAGGGTAAGGGGATGTAAAAAAGAAAAGAAAAGAAAATGTTAAGTGACTATATTCACTCCAACTGGCACCCTGCTATGGGATATTGACAGTTGAGAAGGCTGGCTAGGAGGGTGTATAGGAGAAATCTCTGTACTTTCCCCTCAATTTTGCTATGACCTTAAAACTGTTCTGAAAATAGTCTATATTTGATAGAGCCACCCTACAACCCAGTAATTGCACTACTAGGTATTTACCCCAAAGATACAAATCTAGTGACCTGAAGGGGCACCTGCACCCCAATGTTTATAGCAACAATGGTTACTTACCATTTACATCAACATGGAAGGAACTGGAGGGTATTAAGCAGAGTGAAATAAGTCAGAGAAAGATAATTATCATATGATTTTACTTGTAGGTAGAATATAAGAAACAGTGCAGAGGATCATAGGGGAAGGGAGGAAAACCTGAATGGAAAAACAGCAGAGAGGAAGAAAAACCACAAGAGACTCTCACCTATAGGAAACAAACTGAGGGTTGTGGAAGAAGAGGTGGTTAGGGGATGGGGTAATTGGGTGATGGGCAATAAGGAGGGCATGTGATGTGATGAGTATTGGGTGTTATATGCAACTGATAAATTATTGAACATTAGGACCTCTGAAACTAATGATGTACTTACTGTATGTCACCTAATTGAATTTAAATTTAAAAATTTTAAAGTCTATTTTTTATTTTATTTATTTTTTTTAAAGATTTTATTTATTTATTTGAGAGAGAGAGATCACAAGTAGGCAGAGAGGCAGGCAGAGAGAGAGGGGGAAGCAGGCTCCTCGCCGAGCAGGGACCCGGACATGGGGCTCGATCCCAGGACCCTGAGATCATGACCCGAGCCAAAGGCAGATGCTCAATCCGCTGAGCCACCCAGGCACCCCAATAGTCTATTTTTTAAAAGGTTGCATTTTCCAAATCGATAGCTGCATACCACACATCAAAGATATGTTGATCTATCCCGGTGAGAGTACCACATCAGTCCCAGCTGCGACTGGAGCTACCTTAAGTGCCTTAAGTCAGTAGTCAGCTGACTTTTGTTTCCCATTTTCTCTTTTTGATACATCCAAAGCACCAGCATCTAACCAGCCAATTTTATGGTTCCCTGTAGTCACCATTCCCCCACATTTCCCAAACACCAGAGTTATAGTACATACCAACACATCCTTTTCCAACTGTACCTTGTTTCAGTTCATCCCAGGTGAATCACAGCCCTTAACACACCAACCACTCCCAGTGATGGGATCCACCCTCAGAATCCTATTCTTAGAATTCTGCATCCTGGGACCACTGCCATGCCAACTACCTTTGGTTGCATTCTCCAGGTGCAGACTCTGAGGGGACAGTTTCTGTGAAAGAGATTTGTGAAGAAAAAAAAAAAAAATTCTGCCAGAAGCCAAGGTGGAGAAGCAGGGCAGGGAACAGGATGGGCTGAGCAAGGGTAAGATTTAAGGCCAAGTCCCACAGAAAGCAGTTTCAGATTTGATCCCACAGGGTGACAAAGAGTTCTTACCTGGCCAAACTTGAATCCAGCTCCTCTGACTTCTCTGCCCAACTAGACCCCCACTTTTGTGTTTCCACATCCATCTTTGCTCAACCAATTTTAGCAAGAATCCTACTGAGTGGCTTAGTCAGAATCCCCTACCCTTGATACCTGATCTCCCTCAGTTTGTGGTTTCGTCCTTCATTCTCCATCACATCTCCCAGGTGATGTCTGATCAGCCTGAATCCTGTCTTCAGCAAGAATCCTGTCAGTTAGCCAAAATGCTCTTTACCTTTGATTTTTTTTTTTTTTTTTTTTTTTAGCAATTCTCCATCCAGTGACCCACCCCCAACCCTGCTCCTTGGCTATAAATTCCTACTTTTCCTCATGTTTGGAGTTGAGCCCCACCTCTCTCCCCAGTGACAAAACCCCATTGGTCACTATACTCATCACAACAGTCCTCCTGAATAGTCTGCCTTACCATTTTGAGAAGTGTCATGAATATTTTTTTCTTACAAAGGAAATTGGAATATACGTTATGTCTCAAAGGAATCCTGGGTGGAGATGTGTGCTGGATTTTCATACTCCTATACCTGTCAGCCCTCGGCTGAAGGCCACCATGGGGGATGTCCTTTGGAATAGGAACAGAGTAGAAGCGAGGAGTCTGGGGGAAGTCTCCTGAAGGAGCATGATAAGGGTCTGCCATTAAGGAAGAGGCATGGCGTTCTTCAAAGGGATCTCAGTGGGATGAAGCAGAAATAGGCTGGCCTCATTTATGCTATCTGGACCACAGGGGTCAACCTCTGCAACCCCTCTGATCAATACCCTCATGTCTGATCCAACCCTGGACCCCTCAAAGGCAGAATCTATCCTCTCCTTATATTTTCCCCAATGCCTACTTGGGTAAGTGATCCATAGCAGGCTGAGGAGATAAGAAAATATTTGCACTCTTCTCTCTGCAAATAGGTCTCTTACCTAGTATCTCTTACTGTGAAAAAAAAATTCCTTTGATGTTAGTCCTGAGGAAGGGCTCCAAGTGCGTCACATGCGGGTTATCTCAGGGCAGAAATAGTATATGGTAGGGCAGAGGGAGCTGAGAAGTGAAGATTTATTAGAGGATTTGAGAAATGTCCCAAAGCAGAGAAGTCATCCAAACACCCCCATTCACATACTCTCTTCAGCTTTATCTCTAAATATTACAGCACGGGATTATTTCTTACTGTCAACTTCTACAGTTTTTACTTCTTATTGCTTTTCTTATAACCCACTAAGTACATGCTGTGTGCCAGGAACTGGGTTAAATTTTGACTTAAATTATTCAGTAGAACCCTGTAAATGAGATAATATTGCCCTCAACAAGGGAGAGAAGCTGAAACCTTCAGGTCGGGGCTTACTGGTAATGGGTCAGAGCAAGTACAGGCAGAAGGGGTCAGCCCATGGCCGAACCTCTGCCCTCCACTGTCCTCAACTTGTCAAGCTTTCCTGCTCTTGTGATCTTGAGCCTTGATTTGCCCTTCGCCAAGGGCCTAACCTCAGACTCAGTTCTACCTCCACTGTAGACAGCTGAAACCTCTCTGCCCCCAGGAAGCCTTCCTGGGGTCCAGTCAGAGATACTTCCATCTTCTTCTGGACAAGACTGGCCTTGCCTGCAGTGGTTGAAGGTGCCCTACCTCCCCTGCTGGTTACTAGGCATTGAGAGGCGGCACTCTCTGTGTATTTCCTACTCCTCAGAGAGTGCAGCACAGAGCTGGGTATGTAGTAAGTCTGCAGTACAGACCCCCAGCTGGAATAAAGTGCTAATGCTCAACGTTTGCATGTTAAGAGGCATGTGGTCCGATCCTTCACTTCCAAATGCTTATGCATGATTTGGAGCAGTGTGCTGTCGAAAGGATTTTTTTGGGGGGTGGGGGTAGGTGCAGGGGGTCTTAATCTAAAAGCTAGAAGACACCTATGATATCCAAAATTGTGTCATTATTAAAAGTCAAAAAATTAGCATCTCCATAGCTAGAACACTTTTATATCCACATTTTTGTCTCTTCAGCAAGCCATCTGCTTGCATAATTTCATTTCTATTCTACAGACACCCACAGGCAGCCCTCCCCTGGAATCAAACTCCTGGCTTGTCCTGTCCTAATTCTCAGGAAAGATCAAATGAAAAGCCTGCAGTTCTCCCTCAGTTAATCCTCAGGACCACTTTGAGGCTTGTTTTATTATCTAAAGCCAGATGCTTAAGGAAAATTTGTGACCTGCTTGCTGTGAAGGAGCTGGTGCAGACGGGTTGTGATCTCTGATTCTTGACCATTCAGCTCTACTGCTTTTGCGGACACCACCTCGCTCTGCTCTCCAGTCCTCTACCTGTGTATATGGATCCTTTGCCACCTCCTCATATACCCCACACTTTCTTCTCTCACTGGGTTACTGTGACAGAATCTCTGAGCCCTGGAAATTCCTCTCGGAAAGTTGCTATAGAAACTCCCGATGGGGGTGTTCAGTAGGATGCAGTGTGAATCCTCCCAGCTGATGCAAGGAGCCTTAGAGCTGTGTGCGTGGCAGTTCCAAATCAAGCCCCCAGCATTTCTCACCCGACATGTGTTGTCCCAGAGGGTGGAGGAGGAAGCCACCCCGCTCCTTTTCTCTTTAACTCCAGCAATGAAAAGAGAACCTTACCTCCTCTGAGCTTGGGCAAAGTAGAAAGTTCCTTGTGCCCCAACACCTCAGCTCCAAGTTAGGAAAACTGAGGCCGAGTGGTCCCCAGCTGTTCTGGGTGCCAGAGATTGCCAATAGTCAAAGATGAGTAACAGGCCAACTCTGAAGGAGTGCCAACATGTCACATTCTCTCTACTGGCAAGGTGGTATATAGGGGAGGAGCCTGCCCCTAGCTGGGTCTGGATGATAACCTCCTACTCCTGCATCTCCTCAAAGAGTCCTGGTTCTTGTCCTAAAGCTATTAGGTTCCACCAACTCCAAACTCATTGAAGGCTTGCTGCAGCCAGTGGAAGACCAGCAGCTTCTTCATGGCTATTTCCAGAGAAAGTCAGTGGATCTTGCTGGTCAGAGTAATTCAGTCTAACGGAAAGAACCTTGACTGTGGAAACAAATGGCCTGAGCTCAAAGCCTAGATTGACCATATTGTAGTTGTTCCCTCAGTTTTCCCATCTGCCATAGAGTCATAATGATTTATAAGGTGGCCTTATAACTCAGTGATGTGGTATGTATGTTCCTCAACCGTGTTGTTCCAGAGAAGTTACACCTGACTGTGGCTCAGAGCAAAGGAAGCAAAGGTATTCTGGTGGACACGTAGCTTCATGGCAGACTCAGAACCAGCAGGTAAACCAAGGAGCACTACACCTCAGGGGTGACCCAGGATGGGCAGGGCCAGAGGCAGCCAGACAGACATTCAGGGCCCTTGATCCCACATGTTGACAAATGACTGGATTTTCACAGGGTTGCTTGTGAAATTTTCTCTTTTCACATAGTTCTTAAAATAAATCTCACTGGAGGGAGGGTTTCACAGAAGAGAAGTGACAGATATATCTTGTTCTACATAAGATGACTAATAGCCCACAAATGTTCCCAAGAAACATAAGCTGGAGAATGTCAGAGACACAAAAGGCTTCAGAGACATGGGCCTTTTGGCCCGTATGAGGAATAGGAGGCCGAGAGCAAGTGTGGCTTTTCCAACAAGCTAAAAGTCCATTTATCTTAACAGATATCAAGTACCTACTATGTGTGAGACTTTATGCTAGAAATAAGGCAATCTCAGACATACAAATAAAAGATGGTCCTCTGTTCCATGGGCATTATAGTATAGTTAGGGAGGGTAAGACACAAGCAAATATAATATTGGGCAGAGTAGTAAGAAATACCAAAAAACTTGTATAAACTATGGCTCCTGGAACCAGGATTGAGTTAATTACTTAACTTTGAGGATGAGGAAGGGAGCATAGTAAGATATATCTGAAGGAGCTTCATCAGAATTATGGCTTCCTGAGACAGACCACAACAAATCAGTAGAACATTCACAAGAATCCTGTCTTTAAAAAAAAAAAAAGACAAATATAAATCAAATTTTAAGGGGGAAAAAAAGCCTATCTGAATATTAGTTAAAATAGTGAAAACTGAGGTTAAGAGAGAAATTTTAAAAACAATATGTTATGGAAGATTAGGCAGTCATGTTTTCAAAAAATATTTACTGATATCAAGAAATGTATCAGACAAAGTTGGAAAGGGCCCTGACTAGCCTCCTATCTCTAACTCGTGTGCTACTCAAAGGAGACATAAAGAATGCCTGGCTGAGCTCCGGCAGACTTGCAGAGTCCCTAAACATTAGTCCCCTAACTTAGACTCAGAACCATCAGCCCAACTGGACCAAGGTGTTTAAGCACAAACTCTGGCTAATCAGTAGATAATCACTAAATGATGCTGATTCAGGGGCATTCTCTGGGAAGCCTGGCTTAAACAAACAAACAAACACAGACACAGACACAGACACACACACACACACACACACACACACACACTTTTTTTTTTTTTTAAATGAGCAGGACTTCTTCAGCTTCATACCATTTTGGGGGAGACAACCTAGAGAGTTAGTCCAGACAAGTCAGTAAACAAGTTAAAAAAAAATGTATAGGATGGGAAAAACAGCAATTCTGGGAAGAGAAGATGGAAACAGGATCCAGTGTTGTTACATCTAAAATGTTCAGTTTCCAGTGACCATAATAACGACAAACCAGGAGACAGGCAAAGAAACAAGGAAGTGTTCAATATACAGGAGGGCAAGTGGTCAGCATAAACTGCTGCTTTCAGGGTCCAGATGTTGGACTCAGCAGACAAAGACACCAAAGCACTCATTTACAAACATGTTCAAAGAATAAAGGAAGCTATGTTTAAGGATACAGGAAAAGTATGGTGGCTTATCAAGTAGAGAATAGAAATAAAGATACAAAAATTGCATGAAAAAAGAATCTAATAGAAATTTCGGAGTTGAAAAGTATAGTCATTGAAACAAAAAATTTACTAGAGGGATTCAACAGCACATTTGAGCTGACAGAAGCAATAATAAGCCAACCAGAAGATATGGCACTAGAGAACATCCAAACTAAAGAACAGAGAGCATTAAAACAAAAAAATTGAACAAAGCCTCAAAGAAGAGGCTCAAAAGGGGCCTAAAAATTATTTGAAGGAACAATAACCAAAAAATCCCAAATTTGATTCAAAGAAAACAATCTACACATCTAAGTTTAACAAATTTGAAGTAAGATAAACTGAAGAAATACACACCGAGACAAATGATCATCAAATTGTTGAAAGAGCAAATCTTCACAGCAGCAAAAAAAAAAAAAAAAAAGTTCAAGTACAGGGAAACCACAATTAGTTAATATCTTATTCTAATGAGAATTCTCCTAAGAAAAAAATGGAGTCTAGAAAGCAGTGGGATGACACATTCAAGAGGCTCAAAGAAAAAAATAGTCAACCAAATAGTCCGTATTCAATAAATCTGCCCTTCAGAAATGAATATGAATTAAATACATTCCCAGATAAACAAAGAATGACAGAAGTCATTGCTAGAAGATCTTCCTTAGAAATGCTAAAACAATCCTTCAGGCTGAAAATAAATGATATCAGACAGTGACTTGAATCCGTATGAAGAAATAAAGTGGACTGGCATAAGTAATTATATAAGGAAATACAGATGACGGTATATTTTGTCTTTTTTTCTTCTCAACTCATTTAAAAAACATTTGCATAAAAATAATTGTAATTCTATATTTATCGTCGAATTTTAACATATGTGTGTGTAATATAAATGGTGATAATAGCACAAAGAAGAGAGGAGAAAACAGCCTTATTGGATATCTATATTTTACTTAAATGACATTAGCATTGATCTAAAGTTGGTTGTGATAAATAAAGACACGTAATGTTATCACCAGAAAAAAAACACTGATAAAATAACACTGAAAATATACTGAAGACAACAGTTATATAACAAAGTAATTAAAACAGTGAAATAGAAAGTTTCTACTTGCTGCCAAAAATATACAGTAAAGAAACACAGGAAATAAAAAGATATGAGAAATAAAAATCAAATAGCAAAATGGCAGATATAAATCCAATCATATCAATAACTACATTAAATGTAAGTGAATTGAACACTCCAATCAAGTCAGAGATTTTTAGATTGGGTAAAAAAAAATTAAGATCTAAAATACAGTTTTGAGGGTACCTGGGTGGCTCAGTGGGTTAAGCCTCTGCCTTCGGCTTGGGTCATGATCTCGGGGTCCTGGGATCGAGTCCTGCATCGGGCTCTCTGCTCAGTGGGGAGCCTGCTTCCTCCTCTCTCTCTGCCTGCCTCTCTGCCTACTTGTGATCTCTGTCTGTCAAATAAATAAATAAAATCTTTAAAATAAAATAAAATACAGTTTTGATCCAAAGATGCACATAAGTTAAAGACAAAAAAATAGAAAAAGCTGCTATACAGATAGTAACCATAGGTGAGCTAGAGTGGCTATATCAATATCAGAAAAATAAAACTGTGTCATATCAAAATTTATGGACAGAGCTAACACAGTACTTACAAGGAAATATATAGCTTTACACTACTGTATTAGAAAAGAAGAAAGATCTAAGTTGATTTTCTAAACTTCCACATTTAAAAACCAAAAAAAAGAAGAAAACTGAACCTAAAACAAGAGGAAGAAAAGAAATAATAAAAATTAGGAAATCAATTAAATAGACAAAAGAAAAACAATAGAGAATATCAATGAACTGAAAGTCAGTTCTTTGAAAAGATTAACAATATTGCTAACCCTTTAATTGATCAAGAAACAAGGAAAATTACGAAAACCATAGTAAGAGAGGGGAGACTTCAGTGATGAATATACAGAAATGAAAAGGAAATTATTATTACTATTATTATTATGATAAATCATTATAAGGGAATATTATCAACAATGTTGTGCCAACAAATTAGACAACTTAGATGACCTGAATAAATTTGAGACCAACTCAAAAAGAATTTAAAAATGTAAATAGATCCATAACAACTAAAAAAAAAAACCTGAATTCTCACAATTTAAAAATCTTCCCAGAAAAAAAAAAAGATGAATCTTTCCAGATTCCTGGTTTATTATTAGTCCTCTGGGGCTCTTGGCTTGACACCTTCATGGTTTTTGCTTCCTCTTTCTCTGTGCTTTCCTCTTGTGCTTTTCTTTTGTACTTTTCTTTCTTTCCTTGTGATTATTCTCTTCTTATAGCTTTGTTTTGAAAACTTAGCTCAATAATGGTCAATGTTTCTTCTTTTCTAATGGATGCACTTAGAGTTATTTTCCTCTAATTACCATTTTAGCAGCATTACTCATACTTGATACATACTCATTCTTTATCATTTACTCATAAATATGTCATCATTTCCATTGTGATTTCCTTATCCCTTGAATTATTCAGCAATGCATTTTTTTTCATTTCCAAAGAAATATGGCTTTTTTTTGCTACTTTTTATCATTGATGTTCATTTTGAATACTTATTAGATACAATTATCTATATTAAAGAAACTACTTAGTATTCCCTGAGATTGGCTGTATGGTCTAGTATCTTCCAGTGTTGCTAAAATTTCAGACTTCTCTTGAGTTCAAGTTTCTAAATAAGCTCACTAAGTCAAACTTGCTAATTATGTTGTTCAAGTATTCTTTACCCTTAGTAATTTTTGGTCTGGTTGTCTTATTGAAATTTCCCTTTATACATGTGGTTATATCATTTTTTGTTATAATTCTGTAATACATATTTACTTTATTAATTTCAGTTTGAATAATGTAAGTTCATCTGAATATTGTTCTTACATTTGTGACCCATTTATTGTTCCTCATCTGTGACCTATTCATATCCTTTGTGAGTTTTAATATTGGTTTGTTGGGTTTTTTCATTGACTTGTAGAATGATTAAGGAAACTAATTATTTGTCTATATAATTATTTGGTTATTATTAGTTTATCAGATGCAAATATATTTCCCAGTCTGACATTTCTCTTTGGGTTTGGTTATGCATATTGCAGAGCATAAAATCAGCTTGCCAAGTTTTACTAAGTAAGGAAACTTGCTGGAATTTTTATTGGGATTGGATTGCAATATTAAGTTCTCTATCTGTGCACATGGTATGTCCTTTCATATTTCAAATAAAATGGACAGAAGGAGATTATGAATAAAAGAGCGAAAATCAGTAAAATAAAAATGCAAACATGTAATACAGAAAATTAGCTTATTCTTTGAAAAGACTTACAACACTGGTAAGTTCTGATAAGACTAATTATAATAAAAAGAATGGACAAAAATAATCAGAACCTAATAAAGGGAGGAAGCAGCTTCCTGTCCCCTTCCCCACCAGAGGCAAATTTAAATAAAATGAACAAGTCCCCCCAAAATGTATCCTACCACAATTGAATAGGATAAAAATATGAATAATACTGCAAAAAAACTTGTGTCTAGATTCATTAGCCTTCCAATGAAAACTGTACAGGTCTGAAGGGCTTCACCCACAAGTATTACCAAGCCCTTGTGGAAAGAAATAACACCAATCTGACATGATCTCAGAGCATAAAAATTATGCTTCCAAATAATTTTATGAGGCCAGCAAAATCTAGATATTAAAATATTTCCAGTCCCAATTGGGGAAGATAACTAAAGGCCAATTTCATTTCTGTACCTAGCTAAATATTCTATAAAGTACTAGAAATTTAGATCTGCCATTGTACAAGAAGGGAGAACAAATCATGACCAAATTGGTTTATCCCAGGATTGCAAGGTTGCTCTTACACTGGAAAGACAATCAATGTATTTTATGACCACTGATTATATCAATAGTTACGAAGAAAACATCACAAAACCTACCTAATGAATAAATTTTGAAAGTTCTCCTTTTAGTGAAAGGAGCAAGAGGTACATTTTAGTTCATACTGGAGATTCCAAACTGTGCATTATGTTCAGAAAGAGAACTAAAGAAGGGTCAGAAAAGGACAGTGAAACTGCCATCACCTATAGATGATAAAGCCATCATACAGAAAATCCTAGAAAATATAAACATTCAAAGGAATAGATTGATAAATTGCACAAAAAAATGTAAAATATTGGTTATACTTCTATTTGCCAACCATAAAAACTTAGACAATGAAATTTATACTAGCCTTCGCATACACAAACAATAATCTGTTAGAAGACGTAATGGAAGAGAATATACTTTTTACAATTTAAAAAATAAAATATTAGGCATTAACCTAACAAAAAACAGTGTAAAACTTAAAGGAGGAAAGGTATTTAAAAAAAAAACTCTAAAAGAACACAAAGTTTGACTTGAACAACTATAAATACATAGAACATTGTTAAATAGGAAGAAATAAAACCAGAACATTGTCAAAACAAAATAAACGTTTCCTTTTACTTTGATATATAACATAATAAAATGTAAATACATGATAAACTTTTAATTTGATATATAATACAATAAAATATAACACACATGATAATTATATATATACGTTTATATATAATACAGCATAACAATATACATAATTATATATACATATATATTCATACATTATATGCAGATGAATACACAAGCAAGAGCAGCTCAGTTTTTCTTGAACAAAATAGTAACAGTGGGATGGGAGTATTCCTACCTGATATAAAAACATATTATAAAGCATCTATGACTAAAATAGTATAGCATCTGTACATCAACAAGCAGTGGAACATCATAGAAAAATCCTGAAATGCACATACCTGTAAATGGAAATTGAATATTTAATAAAGGTCATATCTAAGATCAGTGAGAAGAGGTGGCCTTTTCACTAAGTGACTTTGGGAAAATTATATAGCCAGATTAAAAAAAAGGAGACAGATCCATCACTCAAATTAGGATTAATTGTAAATGGATCAGAAACATGCATGTAAAAATTAAAACCATATAAGTTATAAAGTAAAAAACCAAAACAACAAAACATGTGAAAGCTTTCATAACCTGAGACTAGTAAGTGTTTTAAAGTATGACTCAAATTACAGAAGCAAAAAAGGAAAGGACTGATAAACTTGACCACATTAAAATTTCAAAATGCTTGAAAAGAAAACACCATAAGCAAAATAATAAAACTTTGGGCAAACTTGGGGAAACATTTGCAACTTAATCACAGGCAAAGAGTTAAGAGCTTAATATTAAAACATTCCAAAAAAATGCTCTGATAATTGGAAGAAAAAGACAAACAACCCCATTGAAATATAGCCAAACATTATGAAGAAACAATTCACAGTAAAAGAAATGCAAATGTTTCCTAAAACATAAAAAAAAAATTGCTCATGATTAAGAAATGCAAATTAAAACTATACTGGGATGCTATTTCTTACCTATCAGAATGGCAAATCCCAAGAGTCTAAGAATATACCCTATGGTAAGAGTTTGGGAAAAGACACTCACAATCAGATAATGAGGGAATATAAAATGTCCCAGTGCCTAGGAGGAGAATCGGACAAAATCAAGACAAAAATCTGTATCTCTTAGCCAGGAATCCAATGTCTAGGAATCTATTCCTAAAATATATTGGCAAAATATGTACTGACATATGCACAAGGTTATTTGTTGCAGAACTATTTATGACAGCAAAAGATTGCAAGCTACCAGAATGTCCATCAGTAAGGACCAACAGGACTGACTCTGATTGTATAGACTAACACTGAGGGAAGAATTATTTCCTGTGATTCCAAACCATAATATTTTCATTGTATGTTCTTAGTGATACATAGTGATAGTGATTTTACAAAAGTAAAAGAACTATGAAAGAATATTATTCATTGGCATAAGTTTTAATATTAATATTAGTATTATTTCAAAATGATTATATGTGTATATATATGTAGTATAATGAAGCAGAAACTTATTCTTATCATAGGATACCAAGATTTCTAATGTAAGTAAATGGTTAAGTAAAAATCCAATAGGCTTCAATTTGAACTGTAAATATTAATAAAAACCCATGTCTGTGTCTGTCATTTACCAAAAAAATTTCTTAGTTCTGTCCACCAAAGGTTTAAAAGCATGGACTACACAGTTGAAATGAAATGAAGTGGCACACAAATTGTGGTCTCTGTCATTTACCATAAAGAGTGAACCAGAAGCCTTCAGAGAAATTACTGACAAGAGGTCTGAAACAGAAAATATATAAGAATAAGATGGACATTCTTTTTGTGCCGGAAAGCAAGTCAGCTATCGAAGACTGATAAATCCATGCCAAAGGAACACAGAAGCCAATCTGCAAGCCTAAGAGAGACAATTTGAACATCAAGGAGTAAAATAACAATAGTCATTTATGTTAGTATAAATATTAAATAATTATTTTGTAACTGACGAGGGAGCAGAAGGTTAGGTAAGGATAAATACAAGCTGAAACCCGCAAATCCCCTCCAACCCCTCCACAACCTGCCCCCCCCCCACCCTTCCCAGTCTGCATACCTTGCTTCCCAGGTGGGTATGTGTGACATTCCTCCTACACTCCTGTCTGCCCTGAAACTAGGGAAGGAAAAAAACAAATGGTTCACTAGTAAAGATCACAGTCCAGAAAGACAGGAATCTCCCTCAGTTTACAAATGTCTTAGTGATTTACAAGGAAAAAAAATATTCTTATCAATAGTGTAACTTCCAGAGACCAATAGACTCCATTGCCTGAAGCGGTAACAACACCAACCCACCCAGAGTGAAGTGGGAAACAAAGGTAGAAGGGCATATAAATTAAAAAAAAAAGAAAAGAAAAGAAAAAAATGTCCTTATAACCTGCAGCCCGCTGGCAAGGACTTGTGATAGGAAAATACAAATAACATTCCTCTAGAAAATTCCCAACTATCTTAATGTTAATGCTTTACTATAGAGAAAAACAACCTCACCTTGACAATGGCAAGGCCTCCAGTATCTTGTAGATCCTTTTTCCGAAGACAAAAGTCCCTTTGAAAACCTCCCTTACCCCCATCTCCCAAGTCACCCCTCACAACCCCAGTGTAGTTTCTCTTTCTGCCCACAGACCTAGTCTCCATGCTTTAATAAAATCACCTTTTTGCTCCAAAGATGTCTCGAGAATTTCTTCTTGGCCATCAGCTCTGGACTTCACCTAGATCCCAAACCTACATCAGTAATGACACTCAAAGTTTTAAAAATAACCAAATACCTCGTCAGTCCCTCTTGGAAGTGGCTGGGACACCAACTCATAACCACAAAAATGGATAAAGGAAAAGAATCACATTTAACCTGCCTTTCCTGCATGAATTGTATTTCAGCATAACCAAAAAGATGATGAAGGAAATTTCTTACAGGAAAAAGCCAGCTAATATATGCAGAAAAAAAAATAAGATAGAGTTGCACAATTTTGCAACCTCTAATGAAATGATGGATCCTGTCTAAAAAAACACAGACTGGGTGGATTAAACAACATAAATTGTTTCACAGTTCTGGGGCCTTGCAGTTTCAGATCAAGATGTCAGCAGAGTTGAATTCCTTTGAGGCATCTCTCTTTGGCTTGTAGAGAGCCATCTTCTTGCTGGTGTTCTCACATGGGAGTAGGAAAGAGAAAGCATGTTCTGTTGTCTCTTTTTATAAGACCACTAATTCCAGTATAAAACCTCACCCTCATGACCTCAGCTAAACCTATTTATCTCCCAAAGGCCCCATTCACAGGACTTATCTTTAAAAGACTCTGAAATTATTGAGATATGTTAAAGAGAACAGAAATAGGGGCACCTTTTGGCTCATTTGGTTAGGTGTCTGCCTTCAGCTCAGGCTGTGATCTCAGGGTCCTGGGATAGAGCCCTGTGTCAAGCTCCCTGCTTAGTAGGGTGTCTGCTTCTCCCTCCCTCCCTCCTTACCCTTTGCCCTGTCCATGCTCTCTCTGTCTCTATCTCTGCCTGTCTCTCTCTCTCTCAAATAAATAAAAATCTTTTTAAAAGAGAGAGAGAACAGATGGGGTGCCTGGGTGGCTCAGTGGGTTAAATCCTCTGCCTTCGGCTCAGGTCATGATCCCAGGGTCCTGGGATCAAGCCCCTTATCGGGCTTCCTGCTCCACGGAGAGCCTGCTTCCTCCCCTCTCTGCCTGCCTCCCTGCCTACTTATGATCTCTCTCTCTGTCAAATAAATAAATAAAAAACCTTAAAAAAATAAAAGAGAGAGAGAACAGAAATAAAGAGTCTGGAACATACTTTGTCTAGAGTTTGGAATAGTGAATACGGTTGAAATGCGAATTCTCCTCAACTTGACCTGTGAATTCCATGCAATCCCAGGCAAATGTCTATAGTTTTACCCACCATGGCACTTGAAAAACAATTCTCCAATTTTTATGGAAATGCAAAATGCCAAGAATAGCCAAAATACTTTTCAAGAAGAATAAGATGTGAAGAATTGTTTTATTGGATATCAAGACATAATATAAAGCTTTGATAATTAAAATGGGTTGGTGCTGGCATAAAGATTTTTTTTTTAAACCCCGTGGAACATAAGAGAAAGCCTAGATATGGGACAAAGGTGCAACTGCACCTTTGTCTTTCAGTAATGACAAGTGTGGTCTTGCAGTAATGACATTAACATAATAAAGTATTTATAACAAGAAGCGAAAAGGCATATCTGATTCACAGTACACATAAAATCAATTCCAAGTGGCTTATAAACCCAATGCAAAAGGCAAAGAAATGAAGATTAAAGAGAGAATATGGGAGATTAACTACAACTGCAAGGTAATAAAAATTTCCTAGTGACATAATGGGGTCAGAAATGATAAGAAAACAGAAATCTACATGGAGCTAGAGTTGGTCCTAGGGATATATTCTGACCCTTCTTGGCTTACAGCTGTGTTTTTCTAAATTTCTTTTAAAGCACAACATACACTAAGATAGATATATTATTTCTTGATATATACATTCCAACACACACACATACACACACACACACGTGCATGTACATACACACACACCACCTGAAACCAAATTTCACAAAACAATACACACCCTTGAATGTGAGGAGTCAAATATTTTCTTTTTTTACTCTATTATTCTGATTTATTTTATTTTTTTAAAATATTCTATTTATTTATTTGACAGAGATCACAAGTAGGCAGAGAGGCAGAAAGAGAGAGGGGGGGAAGCAGGCTCCCTGCGGAGCAGAGAGCCCAATGTGGGGCTTGACCCCAGGACTCTGGGATCATGACCTGAGCTGAAGGCAGAGGCTTTAACCCACTGAGCCACCAAGGCACCCCCTGATTTATATTTTTAATCCTGTTTGCTATCCATTAAAATGAATAAGAACTACTAGGGAGTTGTAACAGTTTAAAAATTGTTAGTCTAAAACAGAATTTCAGCAGGCAACTTAGGTGCAGAAGGGAATAAAGAGCCTGACCGTGCTGCAAGCTAGTGGGAGGCTGGAAAGAGACTATCACAGCCCCCTGTCTGAAAGAGCTGGGGTAGTGTGTGGCAATACATTTAGAGATAAAGAGTGTGGTCTTTGGATCAAGACTTCCTGGCTTTAGTTTCTGGCATGTGACTTTAGGCAAGCCCCTTAAGGTATCCGTGCTTTTAAATGAGAATCATAATGGGGCTTGCTTCATAAGGTTGTTGAAATGTAAGGTGTTCTTATCTAAAGGGTCAATATATCTAAAGTATTCAGAATAGTGCTTATCTTGGCGAAAGCGCTACACCATCCAAGTTGTGAAGCAAGACTAGCGGGCTAATATTGTAATATTATTTATGGATGGAGAGATGGTAACCTAGTAACACATGAGTTCCCAGATTCAAGGTGTGAGATTTGAGCCTTGAATGAATAAGGTAGAACTACTCAATCTATTGGAATAACTGATTTCACTGGATTTGTGAGGTTGCCTGTGAGATAAAGATAAGTACCTTTTTCTGGGAATAGCACTTTGGAAAAGATGGATAGGATTAGTGACAAAATCATGGGGGAGACATTGAAACATTTGTTTCCCCAGACCTCTAGGAAACCAAATCACAAGCTCCCAATCTCGATGGGAGCTGTATGTTGGTGACATATAGGCTGCTGAGCGGTTCTGCTGGTTAAACAGAGTAATGGGGATTTTACTTCTTAGGATGTAAAAGTTTGCAAGAAGCTATTGCTCACAATATAGCAACAATAAAAACCCAACTTATTCCAAAATCATCCTATGTGATACCCATTAGAGACCTAAAAATGCAAATAAGTCTAAATGTGTGTATTTCAGGAGGGGATGGGCCCTTTCAAGGTAAGGGTTTTCTATAACTGCTTTTATCTCTGGAGGATGGCAGGAAGAAAAAATAAACCTGCTATAAATTAAAAAAAAATGTGGCCAAGGTAAGAAGAACCAACAAAACCTTCAAGGATCCTGTAGGTCATCATGATGGATTAGAATCAAGAAAAGCACGAAAACCAGGCTAATCTACACACCCCATCAATTCTTTCCTTCAAACATTTTTTCTCAAATACAGAATGGTACATGGAAGGCTGGGATGGGGTAAGAGGGCAAAGGGGAAGAGAGTGATGGGGGATCCTGTGGTGTAAAAAGCTAGGGTAAGATTATAAAATAGTTCTTCCAAGTCATGGGAAGCAGGAGAAATGAGTAAGAAAGCAAAGAGAGAGGTGTTCAGAGTCTTGGATCCCAATTCCTAATTGAAAGAAGGACCTGATTCTTACCATCAAAGTATATGAAACCCATAGTAAACTGAAATTAACTGCAACTATAGCCCATCTCTCTATGAGCTCAACTCCAGATTGAGGAGTAAAAAGAATTACAAGTTTGGAAATTTCTTACATTTTTTAATGAAGCATCATAATATTACAGATAGAATGTGACAACTGAAAAATGCATGATGTAGAGCAACACTAGAAAAATCTCTAAACACTTTGAGAATAAGTAACACAATTTTAAATAATCCATGGATCAAAGAGGAAGTCCAAAGGATAGTTTAAAAAAGAATAGACCTGGAGTGCCTGGGTAGCTCAGTGGGTCAAGACTCTGCCTTCAGCTCAGGTCATGATCTCAGGGTCCTGGGATCAAGCCCTGCATCAGGCTCTTTGCTCAGCGAAGAGCCTGCTTCCCTCTCTCTCTCTGCCTGCCTCTCTGCCTACTTGTGATCTCTCTCCCTCTCTCTTTCTCTCTCTCTCTATGTAAAATAAATAAATAAAATCTTTAAAAAAATGGACCTGAACAAAAATGAAAAGAAAATATAAAAATGTGTGATATGCAACTAAAGCAGACCTGAGATGGATTTTATAATGTGAAATGCCCATGTTAGAAAAGAGGAAAGAGGAAGTTCTCAAAATAATAATTTAAGTTACTACATCAAGAAATTGGAAAAAGAAGAGCAAAATAGACCCAAAGTAAGCAGGAAGAAAGAAAGAAATGAAGATTGGATCTGAAATTAATGAAACTGAAAACAGGAAATAATAGAAAAAGCTAATGAAACAAAAAGTTGCTTCCTTAAACATATTAATATAATAGATAGAACCCTCTAGCAAGACGGACAAAAATAAAATCAGAAAAGACACAGATCAACAGTACCAGGAATCAAAGGATATCATTATGGATCCTGCAGTCATACAAATGATACAAAGGGAGAGGGGAACCAGGGTGACTCAGGTGGTTAAGCCTCTAACTCTTGATTTTGGCTCAGGTCATGATCTCAGGGTCATGAGACTGACCCCCACATTGGGCTCTGCACTCAGTGGGGAGTCTGCTTGAGATTCTCTCTCTCCCTCTTCCACTGCCCACTCCCCCCGCAACTTGTGTGTGCCTTCTCTCTCTCTCAAATAAATAAATAAATCCTAAAAAAAAAAGATACAAAGGGAATGTTGTAAATAATTTTGCACTTACAAATTTGACAACTTAGAAGAAATGAACTGACTACTCAAAAGCCACAAATTTCCAGAACTTAATCACCATAAAACAGATATCTGAATAGTCTGGTAACCATTGCAGAGGTCAAATTCATGATTTTAAAACTTCCAAAAAAGAGACCTACAGTCCCCCTTGGTTTCACTGTCAAATTTTACAGATGTTTATAGAATTGACAATTTTATACAATCTTCGCCAAAAATAGGAGAGAGAGGAATACCCCACATTTCATTTTAGAGGGTTATTACTAAAATAAAGGCAATATGAAAATACACACACACACACACACACACTCACACACACATGCACACATACACACACACAAATATCTATGAACTTTGATGCAATAGTCCTCAACAAAAATATCAGCAAATTGAATACAAAAATTTATAAAAAGAATTTTATATATTCAACAAGTGGGATTTATCCCTGAAATATAAGGATGATTTAATAATTGAAATCGACCAACAAAACCTACCATATTAATAGGTTAAAAAATAGATTGAGCAAAAAAAAAAAAAAAAACCTTGACAAAGTCCAACACCCATACATGAAAAAACTCTCAGTAAGGTAGGAATATAAGGGAAGTGTCTGAACTTGATATGGAGGATTTACAGAAACCTACAGCTGATGTGGTGCTTAATTATGATAAGCAGAATGTTAGCCCCCTAATATCAGGAGCAAGGCAAGGGTATCTGCTTTTAATACTTTTATTCAGCATAGCACTGAAAGTTGTAGCTACTGCAATAAGAAGAGGAAAGAAAAGACCAACAGAATGGAAAAGAAGAAATAAAGCTGCCTCTAATTGAAGATGACATGATTGTCTTCATAGAAAATCTCAAGGAATATACAAAAATAAAGACCTATAAATAAGAACTGAGTTTAACAAGAGTGCAAGAGACAATATCAATACAAAAATATCCATCACAGTTCTCCATGCTAAAAAGTGGTATGCAGAAACTGCAATTAAAAATGTAAAACCAGGGGTTCTTGGGTGGCTCTGTCAGTTAAGCATCTGATTCTTAGCTTCAGCTCAGCTTATGAGCTCATGGGTCATGGGATCGAGTGCTGCATCAGGCTGCCAGATGGGTGGGGAGTCTGCTCCCAAGATTCTGTCCTTCTGCCCCTCCCCCCACTTGTGCATGATCTCTCTCTCTAAAATAAATAAATATTTGAAAATAAATAAATAAAATGTGAAATCATTTATAATCACACCAAAGAAAAATCAAGTGTATAAGATATGAATGCTAAAAATTAAAAATATTGATAAAAGAATCAGAGAAGACCTAAATAAGTGAAGAGATGTACCATGTTAACATATTAGAAGACTCAGTATAATATAGATCATTTCTCTCCAAATTAATCTAGAGGTTTAGTATAATTCCTCTTAGCATCCCAGGAAGGTTTTTGTAGATGTAAATAGTATCATTCATTTATATGAACAAACAAAAAACCCAGAATAGCTAAAAACAATCTTGAAAAATAAGAATAAAATGGGAGAAAAAACTGTATCCAATATTAAAGTTTGCTATATAGCTACAGTAGTGCAGACAGTATTGTATTGATGGAAAGGCAGACATGTAGAGTAGTAGATCAAAATTAAAAACTCAGATATACACTTTTATAAAGATGACAAACTAATTTTTGGCAAAATTTTGTGTTTTCTTGGCAAAAGCAACTCAACTGAAGAAATATAGCCTTTCCAAAAAATGGTGCAGGAACAATTGGGCATCCATAGGCAAAAAAGTGAACTTGGAACTTGACCTCACATTTTATGCAAAAATAAACTTGAAATGGATCACAGGCATAAAATTAAAACTATATAATTTTTAGAAAAAAAAAACAGAAGAAAATATTTAGAATTTAGGTCTAGAAAGACATCTTAGGCATTAAAAGCATAATGCATAAAAGACAAAAACTAAAAATTAGTCCCCACCAAAACTAAAATATTTTGCTCTGCAAAAGATCCTGTGAAAAGGATAGAGAAACAGGCTACAGAATGGTAAAAATTTATTGCAAAACATTCAACAAAGCATCAGTATCTATAATATGTAAAAAACTCTTAAAAACACAGCAGTAAAATAAAAAACCCAATTTGAAAAACAGACATTTCACTAAAGATAACATATAGATAGAAAATAAGCATGCCTACAAAAAATGTTTAACATCATTGTCTATTGGGGAAATGTAAAATGAAACTACTATAAGATATCACTGTACAATGATCATAAAGGCAAAAACAAAAAAGTGACACCACCAAATGCTGGCAAGAATGCAGAGAAATTAGATCACTCATTCATTGTTGGAAGGAATGAAAACTGGAACAGCTACTCTGGTAAACAGTTTGTAGTTCTTATACAGCAAATATGCAATTATCATACAACTTAGCAGTTGCATTCTTGGGCCTTTGTTTCAGGGAAATGAAAATTTATGTTCATTCAGAACCTTTACACAACTGGGATAGCAAATTTACTCATAACTGCCCCCCCAAAAAATTATGCCTGGAAACAATACAGATGTCCTTAAACAGGTTAGTGGTTAAACAAAACAAAATGGTGATGCAAGCATACCATGCAATACTACTCAGCAGTGAAAAAGGGAATGAACTACTGATACATACACAATGTAGATGAATCTTCAGAGAATTACACTGAATGAAAAAAAATCCATTTCCAAAAGGTTACATACTATAGGACTACATGTATATAACATTATTTAAATGAAAAAAATAGAGAGGTGGAGAACAGATAAGTGATTGTCAGGATAATAGGGAATAGGTCAGTTGGGAGAGAAATGAGTGCTGTAACAAAAGGGCAAGATGAAGGACACTTGTGATGGAACTGTTCTGTATCTTAATTGAAGTGGTAAACACACGAACTACACACATGAGACAATTGCACAGAACTAAATAGACACACTGAAAGGCACACAGATAAATACATGTGGAACTGGGGAAATCTGGATAAGATCAGGGGACTATGTCCATGTGAATTTCCTGGGTTGTGTTGTTGTATTATAGTTTTATGAGATGCTATATATGGGAGGAGAAGGGTAAAGGGTACAAACGATCTCTGTATAATTTCCCACAAATGAATGTGGATCTCAGTACTAAACTGTATGTGAACTGTCTCAAGATGAAAAATTTCATAAAAATGTAAGTTTTAATAGACAGAACACTGAGGACTTTGAGGGCACTGAACCTATTCAGTATGATACTATAGTGGTAGACACATGTCCAAATGCATTTGCCAAAACCCATAGAATGTACAACACCAAGACTGAGCCTTAATGTAAACTATGGACCTTGGGTGATCATTATTTGTGAGTGTGGGTTCATCAATCGTAACAAATGTATTGCGACAGTGTGGGAGATTGGTAGCAGGGGAGATTGTGCATATGTGGGGATAGGGGTTACATTGGAACTCTGTAACTTCTGTTCAATTTTGCTGTGAACCTACAACTGCCCTAAAAATTGGAAGTATACTGTTATAAGATTCCTTATTAAATGTGAAGCAGTGTAATATTATTTGAAGGTGGACTCAGAATATTTTTAAATGTATATGGTAAATCTAACTAATGTTTAAGGAGAAGTTTAAGTAATAAGTTGATAGAAAAATGAAATAAAATCATAAAAATGCTCATTTAAGCCAATAGAGGGCAGAAAAATGGAAGTAAACAAAAATGAAACAGCAAGATGTTAGTTTTTAATCCAACTGTATTAATAATCACTTTCAATGTGAATGGTCTTAAAGGAGTTAATACAATGACAAATTTTCAGATTGATAAAAAAGTAAGACCCAAGTATTGGTGTAATCTGGTAGTATCTGCATTAATACCCAGCAAAGTAAATTTCAGAACAAGTAATCTTATCAGGGATAAAGAGGTCTATTGTATGATGGTTAAGGGATCAATTTTATACGGAAGTATAGAAATTCTAAATGTTCCTGGACTATCAACAGAGCTTGAAAATGATGGATCTAAAAGGAGATTATAGGAACACCTGGGTGGCTCAGTTGGTTATTTGGTGATTTCAACACAAATCATGATCTCATGGGTCGTGGGATTGAGTCCCACATCAGGTTTCATGCTCAGTGGGGAGTCTGCTCAAAATTCTCTCTCTCCCTCTTCCTTTGCCCCTCCCCCTTCTCTTAAATACATAAATAAATCTTTAAAAAAGAGAGAGAGAGAGAATATAGACAACTCTACAGTTACATTTGGAGGTTTCCTCACTCTGTCAATAATTTATACAACAGGAAGGCAAAACAAAACAATCAGTGAGAATATCGATGATCTTAACAACACTGTCAGTATTGACCCAACTGACATTTCTAGAACATCCCATCCAACACCAGCATACGAGACATTACTCTCACAGTACACGGAAACAGTCATTAAGAAAGACCACAATCTGGATCATAGACAATAATCTTGAATTTAAAAGAACAAAGATCATACATAGTTATTATAAAAACACAATGGGATTAAAGTAAAAATCAGTAGAAATAGAGCTGGAAAATCTCAACATATTTGGAAATTAAACAATACACTTCTTAAAAAAAAGAAATGGGTCAAAGTAGAAGTCTCAAGAGAAATTTAAAACATTTTAAGCTAAATGAAAATGAAAACCATTAAGATTTGTGGGAGATAGCAAAGCAGTGCTTAGAGGGAAATTTACATAAATAAGTACTTATATCCTAGAAGAAGAAAAATCTGAAATCAATAACACAAGCTTTCATCTTAAGAGACTGGAGAAAGAAGAGCAAATTAAACTCAAATCAAGGAGGGTAATGGAAATAATAGAGATTAGAGCAGATATAAATGATAATGAAAAAATAGATAAAAATTAATGAAACCAAAAGTTGGCTCTTTGAAAGAACAATGAGGTTGATAATATTCTGGACAAATTGACCAATGTGAAAAAGGAAGACATAAGCTACCAATATCAGAAATGAGGGAAAGGTTTTAATGTTGATCTCACAGACATAAAAAAAAAGAACTAATGTAAGAAGTCTGCAAATAACTCTATACCCATAAGTTTGGCAACTTAGATGAAATGGACAAATCATTGAAAAGCACAAAGTACCAAAACTCAAGCAAGATGTAAATAACCCAAATACTTTGATATCCATTAAAGAAAGTGGATTTTTAAATATTTGTGACAGAAAGGTTTTTTTCCTCCAAAGGGGGAAAAAATCCAAGCCTTAAATGAACATTTAAGCAGAAATAATATTAATTCTATTAAACAGCTTCCAGAAAATAAAAGTGGGAAACACTTTCCACACCTTAACAAGAGGCCAGATATTACCCTAATATCTCTTTGGGTATAGATACAAAAATCCTCATAAAATATTCGCAAATCAAAGCCAGCACAGTATAAGAAAGTATAACTCAGTACAACCAAGTAAGATTCATCTCAGGAATGTAAATTTGGTTCAATATTCAAAAATCAATCAATATAATTTGCCACATTAACAGAATAAAAAGAAGAAACCATACAATCCTCTCAGGAGGTGCAGAAACATATTACAAACCCCAGCTATTCGGACAGCATCAATCCCAAGATGATTCACATGGGGCACCAGTAGAATGAGCCTTTGTCTCTTGCAAGCCTCCAGTCCTTCCTGGCAGGACCCACTGCTGAAAAGTAGAAGAAGCAAAAAGATGTGGATGTGTATTACTTACATTCATCAGGCTCAAATCCTAAGAAAGGCAAGAAATCACCCATGGGTTCCCTGAGTCTGCAGGCAAATGTTATCCTTTCACACATATCTCAAATCTTTTTTTTTTTTTTTTTGCATCAAGCTCCCTCAAATTCCTTCCCTTATGATGGAGTTTTTTTTTTTAGCTCTGGTTGGCTCTGCTTTGATTTCAGTTTCTCTTATTTGCACATAGTCTTTCATGTTACAACGTTGTGAACACAGAGAAAGAACCAAAGTACCAAAACCAGGACAACTGAGAAAAAGAGACAAGTCTTGGTCTTGAATAGACCCTCAGTTCTGCTTGGTAAAAATTTTACTGTAGGCTTCACTCATTTCACTGTTATGGACACAATAATGTTAATTTTTTGCACTTTCTTCTCCTGAATTTATTGAAAATACTGACTTCGCACATTCTCAATCTCTTCCAAAAGTCTATTGTGTCACGGAATGAATAATCACCTTTTCATAAAGTCAAGCCTTTTGATCCTTCTGAAGCACTAGCAAAAAGTTGAACAGTCACACTATGCTTGTCTCTAGAGGATATATTCCTGACAGTGAGTTTTTCCTTTGTAGTGTCTTTTGCTATCTGGATAGACTGCCAATTTTCCAAACCATCAGGTCCTTTTCACTTCTTGCTTGGCAGGTCTTCTCTCAATTTATCTCTCCCTTCTCACATTTTCCTATAAACAACACAATGAAAACAGGCTGCACCTTTAACACTGGGATTGAGATTCTCCTCAGCTAAATGTCCAAGTTTGTCATTTACAATTTCTACTTTCTGCATAACCACTGAACACAATTTCACTAAGCTCTCTGCCAATACATAATAAGGATTCTTGACCTCCAGTTTCCAATCACATTTCCTCACTCTCTTCTGAGCCTTCAGGTACAGCATTCCCCGAGCCTACTCTGTGCATTCCCACCAGCAGCCAGCTTCAAGTGCATGTTTCTAACGTCTGTCTGTGATGCTTAGGCATCCTCTGAGGGAACTTGGGGTTTTTGTACAAAGCTTTTCACCTTCTCTGAGTCCTTGCTACCAGAACCCTTAACATTCATATCTCTGCTAACAGTCTGTTCAAGGCAGTCAAGACTTTCACCAGTATCAGGCTCTTCAAAGATCCTTCCCGCCTCTGGCCACTGCCTGATTTCAAAGCTGCATTCATATTTTAAAGTATTTCTTACAGAAGCACCTTAGTTCCAGGAACTGAAATCTGTATTTGGGTTTTTGTTGTTGTTGTTGTTGCTGTGGTAACATATTCACAGGTATAACATCAGATGGTGAGGATTGGGGGTTATGGAAACCAACATCCTGCCTCCCACATGGTCACTTCTACTAAGATCCAAGTGAGAGGGACGCCTGGGTGGCTCAGTTGGTTGGACGACTGCCTTCGGCTCAGGTCATGATCCCGGAGACCCAGGATCGAGTCCCGCATCAGGCTCCCAGCTCCACGGGGAGTCTGCTTCTCCCTCTGACCTTCTCCTCGCTCATGCTCTCTCACTGCCTCTCTCTCAAATAAAGAAATAAGATCTTTAAAAAAAAAAAAAGATCCAAGTGAGAGCCCTAAATATACAATTATAATTAATCAAAGCCTAATCTGAGATGCGGAAAGGAGGAAGACAGTGGTGCAGCACTTCCTGGGTGGCTCACAAGGGGAGCCCACTGATGCCTGCAGGCCATCGTGGTACTCACAGAACCAGAAACTACTCAGTAGGACCTCAAACTCAACCAGTAGAGGAAGGAGTGGAGAAACCGACTCAATGATTATACCAATGGCGGTGAATTACAATGAATACGCATCTTCCTTCCAAAGAGGAACTTAACATGATGGAAGAATGAATTATTAGTTTTCTTCCTTCCCATTGGTCCCTCGAAAACACATATGCATGCTTGTTCACACATGTGCACCCTACACACATACACAAACACACACACATCTCTGCAAATCACTGCGTTTACAGGAATTTTTTCACTCTTCAGGTGGGTCTATTAGTTTCCAATAAACATACTTGGCATCTATTTTTGGATCTCATCACCCTAATGAAAGGGTTGCTGGGTGCTTTGCAGCCAATTACAGTGTGCAAGATAAATGCATGTATTTATTCATTCTCGATAGTGATGATTAAGAGGGAGTCATTTCACCATAGTCTAGCAGATGTTTAAAATATAAATGAACTGACTGCAACAGAGAATACTTTCTCCACAACCCAACCTGAGGAAAGTGCCATGCTGGATAGGGCTCTTTTGTCCAGTCCTATTAGCATGGACTTGCTCTTTTTTTCCTTTAAATACCACTGGGAAGATGAGATTAAACAGATGTATACAGATACCTCTCAAAAAAGGGGCTCCTGGCTCTCTCTCTTTTTTCATCTGAGGATCCCAACCTCCCGAGTCTATTCTCCATTCTGGATTTTCCTTTTCCCTAATAGTTTGCTTCTCTAATGCAGTGCTAATAGGCTGCATTTGATGTTATTTCTCTACAGCAGAAGAAATACATTAATACAGAAAAATTATCTCTAAATAAATCTACTTTTGAAGTTCTCTACTGAGAGATAAATTTTAAGCAGTGATGTGCAGTTATGGAAATATGCTATCTGTAACCTTATCTTTTTGAGGCCCACTGACAATTCCCAGTGAACTTAGGACCAAAAAGTCCCCTGAGTGTGACATGATCATTGCTTATTTGATCTAGATGGATGTATTGAGAATGGGTAACCTTGCCTACAATGTGCTAAGTGTTGTTTGCATGTGACTGGTCTACTGCACCAGATCGACCACCATAGGTGAGCAGCATGTTCTCCAGACCCGAATATTGCACATGATAGAGTCAATGTATTTGGGTGTCAAAAATATTCATCTTATATGGCAATATAAACCTTGTTCACACTCAGCCTTGGTTGTTAGTGTTTTGTGGATACTGGATTTAAACCTTTCTCAAGGGCTGAATGACAGTTGCTATTGTCAGGTCTTTGGAGGTCCTCATGGCTCCAACAGAGCTGCCATCACATTTCACTCTTAGTTTCTCCCACTCTGGAAGCCTGCACTGCATCCACCCTATACACTTGCTCTGACTCTGGCTTCTCTGAACCAATGTTCTGCAATGCTCAAGAAAACTCTGATAGAAAGGTGATAGAAAAGTTATAAAGTTAGTACTTAATGTATGATACTATATAGCCAAAATATTTCCCACATGGTAATGACCATGTTTTGGGGGCACAGGAGGTGGTGCTAGAAGATCTTATCTTTCTTCCTTCTCTCCTCTCTATAAAGCAGAGTGAATAACAGATATTAACAATCAACTTTGCCAATAAAAAAAGAACACAACAGGGTCATGGGGTCAAAGTGCATATGTAACTGGTGAATACTGTTTTTTATCTCTTTTGCTTTATGAATATATTATAAAATATATTATGACCAAACACAAAGTGTTTTAAATGATTACAAATATGTAAATATTTATATATTAAAATAAAATATGCATATAATAAATGGTATTTATTTAAATTAAGCAAGTTACTATTTTTTAAATTCAACACAAGATAGTTAACAAACCAAATAATTCTAACACCAATGAAAAGTTCCAGTTTCTCCCCATTTAGACCCAAGGTATTATCTGCTACCTTCTTCAAGCTAGCACTTAACTTGGCTGCTGGGGAGGCAGAGGCATTCAGGAAGTTGTGTCATCTATGTGAGCTCAAATGTCTTGTTCCAACATGGGAGCTACAATCTCAGGACTAGAAGCAACACATGAAAAGGACCCATCAGTGCCTGTGCACAGACCACAACCAGAGGCTAGTTGCTACTGTTTATATTAGTATTATGTTTGGGAATGTAATAGTGGGACCCTCTTACACAACTCTTCTTCAGAGATTTTCATCTTAACAGACTTTGAGTTTAAATCCTGTCTTCCTCATTTCTTTTTTCCGCATCTTCCTCATTTCTATTCTGTGTTAGAAATTCATATAATTGATCTCAGTGATGGCAAATGAATATGTTTTATCTTCCACTGAACTTGCTCAGGGAAGAAGAAGGTGTAGAGGCATGTAAGCACTTGCCTTGGGAGCAGCCAAGGAAATTACCAATTCTCTTCGAGATTTTCTGCTAACACATTTCCTCTCACTCTTATCTTTTTTTTTTTTTTTATTGCAAACCTCAAGCTTCTAATTTCCCAAACAAAACTACTTGATGTCACTCCCTCATTGTGGTGTAAGTTTCAAGGGCAGCCTTCCCCATGAGCAGCCAAACAAAATATAAGATAATTGAGAGTCTTTTTAGGAGTCACACAACAAGATGTAGTTGTATGCCCAATGTAATAAAACTATAATTCTTCATCACAGAGTTTCTACACTATCTGCAAGTGGCACCTATCATGGTCCCTTTGAAACAAATGGAGCCATGATTCTTCAGGGACATAGCCCTGGCATTGTCACAGTGCCCCATCTCAGCAACCTCTGGGTACGCAATCATCCTTATTGTGCGATTGGTATTTTATAGACTTCATCTTTGTATCACATCCACCATTGCCATAGCTGTTCTTCCTCACAGGCATGAAATATTGTCTTCATTTTGAAAATAGGGAAGTTGAGGCTCAGAAAAGCTCAGTGCCTACCCAGGGTCAAATGTATGTTCATAGTTAATATAGTAACATTCAAGGATACAGAGATAAGAGCTTAAAGACCTGGCTACATAATTGATATATAGTAATTATATAGTATAATATATAACTTATAGTATATATTAATATACAATAATTATGCATTATACATTAATATATGCTAATATCCTAGTATAGTAAATAAGGTATATTAGTATATACCTATAAATATATAGTAATATATTATATATTAAATGTATATTAAGTATCTTAAATATTCAATATCTTTATATTAAACATAACAATAATTCTAATAATATATAATATATTGGTATTTGTTACACATATTAAATATAATATATTAATATATAATTAGATTATATGTTACTATATATAATACAATATAAAATGTAACTATGGTATAATAAAAATAATATAAAAGTATCATACATTATATATTAACATATAACTTTACTTATATAAAATATGTATTGCATATTAATGTGTACTGTGTATTACATCATTACTATATATTAAATACAAGTATTAATAATATTTTAACATAACATGATACATT
The DNA here is from genome assembly GCA_004024625.1 of Mellivora capensis. Classification (NCBI taxonomy): domain Eukaryota; kingdom Metazoa; phylum Chordata; class Mammalia; order Carnivora; family Mustelidae; genus Mellivora; species Mellivora capensis. The sequence continues at coordinate 22,322 of PISX010008041.1, read as the reverse complement.
ATATTAATATAGTATGAAAACAATACTTATATTGATAATTATATGTTAATTGTTGAAAGTTCATAAGTAGTGATAATTATAATCATTAATTATATTATAAATTGTTAATTACATCAGCACATGATCAATTAACATACAATCTATTGATTTAATATGTACATTAATTAATGTGTACATTACTATTCCCTGAAAACAACAAAACCATACAAGAGGAAGTAAGGGGTCTCATTTGCTCTGTGGCCTATCATGGTTTCAGCTATGTGATGCCTTGTGACTTTCTTGTGCTTCTGAGCTTCTGTGAATGGGTGTTGCAGAGTTCTTATTGACTGAGGCTGACAGAGAGAAGTGTCAGGCTACAGCTTGATGGGTTTAAGTCAGATGGGGGAGGGAGATTTGTCTGTGCAGAGGTGAAAGCCTCAGCATATGAAATACTGTAATACATGGGCCCAAGATGAAGTCTCCTTTCCTTTTCCCCTTACGTTTGGAATTCTTTGTTCTATGATGCTTAATATTCTTTTATTTCTTTTTATATAGTCTTGAAAAATGTAAGTGACTGTTATAGGCTAAACTATGCACCCCCCCAAATTCATATGTTGAAGTCCTAAATCCCAATACCTCAGAAAGTGACTGATTTGAAGATAGAAGCTTCCTTTTTTTTTTTAAGATTTTATTTATTTATTTGACAGAGAGAGACACAGCGAGAGAGGGAACACAAGTGGGAGGAGTGGGAGAAGAAGAAGCATGCTTCCTGACAAGTAGGGAGCCTGATGTGGGTCTCGATCCCAGGATCCAGGGATCATGACCCAAGCCAAAGGCAGACACTCAAGGACTGAACCACCGAGGTCCCCCTTAGGATAGAATCTTTCAATGAGATAGTTAAGTTAAAATGAGGTCATTCAGATGAGCCCTAACCTACTATGTCTGATATAATTATAGGAAGATATCAGAACACATATGCATACAGAGGAAAGACCACATGGGATACACAGGGTGACCATCTTCAAGCCAGGAAAAGAAGCTTTCAGAGAAACCAACAAACTAATACCTTGATCTCGGATTTTCAGCATCCAGAATTGTGAGCATATATATTTCTGTTGTTTAAGTCACCTCGCCTGTGGTACTTTGTTATGGCAATCTTAGTAAATTAATACAATGATCATAATTGATTTAATATTCTTGCAAATTTGTAATGTAGAGATTGGGCTCAATTTGCATAATTCAGTACTTAGTAATTATTTGATGATGATGATGATGATGATGAGAATTGCAAATACAAATGTTCAGCAATGTTTTTGTCATTCATATAGCTGGATACCTACACCAGCATACTTGGATTATATCTGAACAGCTAAAATACAAGCAGATCCAAAAATCCAAAATAAAGCAAAGCAGAGTGGTGCCACACTTTAATGTAATAAGAAAGCTAGGATTGGGTCCCAGATCTACTAACAATTTACAGTGGATCTTGCCTGGATCTTTTCTACTCAGGACTTCATTTCTTCAGCAGAAAAATGAGGATGTTTGAGACTCTTCTACCTCTGGGTAAATATTTTAAGTGAAAAATTATCTTCAAATCTCACTCTCTGAAACTAGCCATTGTTATCCTAAAACCCAAAGAGAAAAGATCATTGTTTAAAGATTCATATTCTGGCACTGATCTCTTCTAAATTGATGTTACTTGAATCTTGTATTATATAATCCGAGATATGTCTTGCCTCACCAACAAGAATATAACTTCTTTGAGAGGAATGGATGGATCTTATATCAATTTGCAACTTTTCCTGTGTCTAGTCCTGTTCTGTAATCATACTAGAAGTTTGACTAATGTCTATGCAATAAATTACCAGGATAATGTGTGTGTGTGTGTGTGTGTGTGTGTGTAATAGTCTGGATTATTTTGTTGAATAAACTGAAATTAAGCTAACTTGAGTCAAGAAGGGAATTATTGGCTAATAGAGCTGAGAGGTCAAGGAGCCAGAACAACGTCATCAGGATTCCAACCTGCTTCATCATCACACCTACTATCTGTTGGCTGTAGTCATTGCAAGGTCTGCCGCAAGTCTATAAACCATATAACTATCTTGGGAAAATATCCAAAAGATAATTTTGAAAGAAGATAAAGACAGAAGAAAATAGACATCATAAGATGGAGAAAATAACAAGAAAAACAATTGGAACGAGGGTCAGTAGGTGAGCTCCATCCCACCAATCCCTACCTGCTTCAGGAATTTAAGCACTGGGGAGCTGCCCAGGCTTCTTACCCTCCCCCACTGGTTCCACAGCCTAGTCCAGCCAAGTCTCATGAGAACATGGGTGAGGGTGTGGCACAGAACTCACAGAGTTGGGTCTCACCAGCAACTGGGGAGAAACTCCTTATTAACACATCCAGAGATAAAATCAACAAGTCCCCATTTTTCAGAGACCACTGGGTTAAGAAGAAAAGTCATCTTTGACTTGACAGAAAGTAGCTTATACCTACAATTGGTGGGGTTTAGCATTCACAACAAGAAAATCCACTTTAGCCTCCTGAATTAAAAGCCTGGGGACAGGGTGCAGATCTATCTCCATGGCCCTCTCTTTGCCCACAGAATGATTTGAATTGAGAAGAATGGGAGTGGTGGAACCATTGGAACACATCTACAAAGCTCCACACCATCAAAAATTAAAACAAACTCCAGTGTTTTATCAGCTTCAGCCAAAGAAATGGGTTTGCAGAGCCATGGCCTCCTGACAGCACAAAACTAGGAGGAAATGGGATCAGGGTGGAAGCCAACATCCATTTAGAGGGTCCATGGGGACAGCCAGAGTGCTGCTCACAGTTCCCCATCTTCCCAAGCCAAGAGCCCCATTGGGGGCTGAGCCAGCATCTTCCCAGAAGAAGGAGTGAGTGGGAAAGAGGAAAGACAGAGCATAGCAGTCGTTACCAAGCACTGGGATGAACATCAGTCACTGGGAACAGATTGGAGTAGGGACTTCTTGCTGAAGTGAAGAATGTTTGACTCAAAAAGAGTATCCTGTACACTGTTCTTCAGGATGCTGCTCCAAATTTTCCCCTTCCATCAGGCTCCTGGCCACAGTCTTATTCTAGTTCCAGCTGTCTTCCCTGCATGGAGGCATTGGAGCAACACCACTAAAGTCCCCTCTGAGCCCACCAACACCAACCCAATTCCTAAAACTCCAATGTCACTGTGGTCTCAAGCCCCACCCCCTCACCTCTTCCAATCTCTCAGCCCATACCCACCATAATCCGTCCTTACTGGTTCTTCTTTGACTGTCACCTCACATACCAGAAAGCCTGGATGAGGAGGCTGCTCCTCAGTAAACCAAAGTGGCCCCCTGGCTTCTGCTCTGGGAGAGCTGGGTTCCTGCTCTCCTCTTTGTTGGCTGTCCACCCCACTCCCAGTCTTTTAGATAACTGACTTCTCCAGCAATGTCATCTGCTCATCTCAGTTCAGCCTTGGTTTTCATTTGTCTCCAGACCTGGCTCAGGGCAGGCTGGACATCTAATCCAAGAACACTTTTTTTTTTTCTGTATCTCCATAGCTTCAGGGAAGATAACCACGAGTGCCAAAACCCTGATGAGCACTGGAGGAACCTCTTCAGGGGTGGTTATCACAGCTTCTCTTCCTCAGAAGGGGGGATCCAGACATCCCTGGCTAACTCCCTTCCCTCTATACCTCTGTCCATGCTGTTCCTGTGCCCAAAACACAATTGGCAGATCTCTGTGTCCCTTCACCCCTGCTGAAACACTAAGTAAGTGCCCTATCCAGGGACCCAGCTTCTGATCCTAAGGAATTCTATTCTTCTTCATTTGACCACTTCTATTGCACGTGACAGTCTGCCACACTGCTGCAGGGCTGTGTGTGTGTGTGTGTGTGTGTGTGTGATGATTTTATAAACAAAGTAATTGATATTATGGGCTTTACAGATGTGCTTTCATGTAGAGGAAGTGGGTCGTGTGTCTACCTGAAAGCACAATTATTATGAAGCCCCTAACATCAATTACTTTGTTTATATTTTATCAATTTAGTAATTTGATTCTTATTTTTTTGTTCATTTTATTTATTTATTTATTTATTTATTTATTTATTTATTTATTTTCAGCGTGACAGTATTCATTGTTTTTGCACTACACCCAGTGCTCCATGCAATACGTGCCCTCCCCAATACTCACCACCTGGCTCCCCCAACCTCCCAACCCCCACCCCTTCAAAACCCCTCAGGCTGTTTTTCAGAGTCCATAGTCTCTCATGATTCACCTCCCCTTCCAATTTCGCCCATCTCCCTTCTCCTCTCCATCTCCCCATGTCCTCTATGTTATTTGTTATGCTCCACAAATAAGTGAAAAGGAAACACTCAACAAAACAAAGAGGCAACCCACAAAATGGGAGAAGATATTTGCAAATGACAGCACAGACAAAAGGTTGATATCCAGGATCTATAAAGAACTTCTCAAACTCAACACACAAAACAGATAATCATATCAAAAAATGGGCAGAAGATATGAACAGACACTTCTCCAATGAAGACATACAAATGGCTATCAGACACATGAAAAAATGTTCATCATCACTAGCCATTAGGGAGATTCTTATTTTTTTTAAGTGATGTCTGGCTGAATGACCTATCATAGCAGTGGCAGAATTCTGCATGAAAGCAAAAGGTCCAGCAGGAAAGTAGTAAAGGTGGCCTGTGTCTAGTGTTTTCTGCATGTCAGGCACTCGGTGCTCTATGGGTGTTAACCCATTTCATTTCTAGTCAACTTCATGGGGTAGCTACTATGATCATTCTTGTTTGGACATAAGGAAAATGAGGCAAGGAGAGGACATATAACTTCCTCAAAGTCAAGTCGGCACCCTCATTTTCAGCCATTTTGTACTGTTTAGCAGCAGATGATCAGCCATGTTCTGGGCTCAAAGCTGGCACACCAAGGATGGAGCACCAGGAGGGCTCTTCCCCAGCTCTCCAAGGAATACTAACATCCCCAGAAAATGAGGATCAGAGGGTTCTGTTTCTCCAACCCTCTCTTCTACATGTGTAGAAGTCTTTAAACTCCTAGTTAATGATCACCCAGGGAAAGACAGAAAATTCTGCTCCTTGTGCTTGCCGAACTCAAGTTACCAAAGGGTGACTCAGCAAAGCTGAAAGCCGAGAGAACTCTTTTTTTTTTTCCAGTTACTTAGAATCCTATGTGTACACTGTAGAGTCCCATAGAGGAACTAAGCCTCCCTTTAACAGTCAGCCCCAGCTTGCCAGCTGTGTGAGTAGCTGCCTTTGAAATAATGCCCCATCCAGCCCTTTGGATAATGCAGCCTGAGCTGTCAGCCTGATTGTGACCCCATGGGAGTCCCTGAATGAGACGTACCCAGTCAGGCTTCCCTGGGATCCTGACCCAGAGAAACTGTGCATGTTAATAAATGTTTGTTATTTTAAGATGCTAAATTTGGGGGTAAATACACTAAAATTGATAATTAGTAAGATTATGAATTTGCATGTATTATTTCCTGCATTAGATTTTAGATTCCTTAAAATGATCATTTAGGCACACCATGTTGCATCTAGCACAGTTTCTAAAACCTGATATGCTCTCCAGAAATGTTCATTGCATGCATGAATAAATGCATGAATTTCTGATCACTTCAGGGCTGAATTTGTTCATCACAAATTTATTAAGAACCTAACTGAAGTCAGGCATTGAACCAAAATCTGGGACCTCCTTTTTGTAGTTGGGGTCTTCAGAAGTCAACTATGAGATGAGGATATGAACACGTTCAGAGTCATCCCAACCAAGACTAGTTGTTGGGTTCTCACAACTCCCCCACAAACTTCTCTGGTTGAAGGCTGTTTCAGGGTATTCATATCCTGCTATTCTTGGCTTGTCCTGTGAGTGAGTCCAAGCATACTCCCAACATGAGAACATAGGCGCTCAGGAAGAGAATTTCAGGCACAGGCAGCCTTTGGCACCAGCAGGACACCAGGAGCATCTGCCATGAAATGGAATAAAGCAAATGTTGAGATCTTTAGGAGCTCAGACCATAGTTAAAAGAATGTATGATTATAGTAAAATATTAGCAGTAAAAAATAAAAGTAAGTTGCTGGAATTATGAATGTTTTCACTGCCCAGTGGGTTGTAGAAGCTTTCACAAGGAGGTGACTTCAAAGTGAGTGAGAATTTGCCAGGAAGACCATGCGGGGAGAGTGTGCTTGGAGGAGAGAACAGCACATACAAAGGCATCGAAGTGAGAGCACATAGTCAGGGAATGGGACATGTATCTCAGCTTCCTGTTGTGAGAGAGCCATTAAGAAAGGATAAGTTTGCAACTAAGGACTCCTTAGCTGTGAAGGCATTTCCTGATAGCAGAAGTGCCACAACTAGCAGGAAACCTGAACACTTTGAGGATTAGAGTCTATACTGCTGACACTCCCAACTTTCCCAACACTCCCTATATCCCACAAATTCCCAACATTCTCAATACAACCAACACTCCCAAACTCACAACATTCCTAACACTCCTAATATTCCCAATATCTCCCAATACCTCCTAACATTCTCAATACTCCAAACTCCCCCCAACATACCCAACACTCCCAATATTCCCAACACTCCTAATATCCCTCAAATTCCCAAAATATCCCCTACACTCCCAGTATTCCCAACATTCCTAACACTCCCCAAATTCCCAACATATCCCCAACACTCCCAATATTTCCAACACTCCCAACACCCCCCAACATTCCCAACACTCCTAATATCCCCCAAATTCCCAACATATCCCCAACACTCCCAATACTCCCCAAATTTTCAACATTTCCAACAATTCCAACACTCCCCCATCCTGACATCCCCAACACTCCCTGAATTTCTTTTTTTTTTAAAGATTTTATTTATTTGACGGACGGAGATCACAAGCAGGCAGAGAGGCAGACAGAGAGGGGGAAGCAGGCTCCCTGCAGGGAGCCCGATGCGGGGCTCGATCCCAGGACCCCGGGATCATGACCCGAGCCGAAGGCAGAGGCTTTAACCCACTGAGCCACCCAGGTGCCCCCACTCCCTGAATTTCTAACAATTTAATGCTCCCTGGAGGCAGCATCACATGCCAGATGAGATTCTGGCCTCTGGAGTTAAATAACTCAGGGAGCAGCCCTTGCTATGATGAATAAGGGTTGGAGTCTCTTCCATCTGTTTTGTGACTACTGGGCAATTGAAACCCTTGCCTCTATTTGTATACTGTTAAAGACAAAATGTTTTCATCCCACAAAACCTCATATGTTGAAGCTCTGACCGCCAGTGTGATGGTATGAGGAGGTGAGACTTTTGGAAGGTAAGTAGGTTTAGATGACTTCATGAGGGTGGGGCTCCCATGAAGGGTTAGAGACACCTAAGACAAGACACCACAGAGTTGTTTTTTTTTTTAATTCTCCTGCCATTTGAGGACACAGTGAGAAGGTGACCATCTTCAAACCAGGAAGCAGGTCCTCACCAGAACATGGCCAGTTTGGCACCTTCCTTTTAGAGTTTTAGCCTCCAGAACCATGAGAAATAAATGTCTATTGTATAAGCTACCCGGTGCATAGTATTTTGTTGTGACAGCCTAAGCTGTCTTACAGAGACTGTGCTGTAATATTAGTCTTAGAACAGCAGGGCCTTGCTTTCAATGGCAGAAGCCTAGAGGGTTCTTATATTCCTGTTCTCTACCCGCAGAGGCTGGACTACCAGCTGGGACCTGGGCCAGGCCCATAGCATGCAAGTCTGCAGAGAACATAAAAGTACTGGGGCAGTTTTCAGGTGACAGTGACACCCAGGGACCGGAAACATCATCATGGCCCTTTGCTAGAGTGGGGACACCTGAGGGTCTGGTAATAATAAATGGAGCCTGGTTCAGGCCCCTCACAGGGAAGGGCATTGCTGGAACTGTGACTAAGTCATGTAAGGTACTCCTAGTACAGTCACAATTCAATTCGTGGCTATTGTTGCTTTTTCATTTTTTGCTAGTGATTTGTGGACTTCTCGATAGGGATCTCTTTCCACATAGGATAAATGGTTTTGATCTAACCCTGTTCTTCTTAAGCTTTGCTTTCATGGCTGGTTCTTCCTGAGCTGCCACACTCCTTCCAAGAGGCACACCAAAGGAACTGAATTACTACTCAACAGTATTGTGGTTTGAAAGTCTAATGGATTTATAATTTTTGTGTATGTTTTTGTCACAGGAGTAAAAAAAAAAAACTATGGCAATTTTATATGTCTTTGTTTTTTGGCAGTTCCCATAGCAGTAAAATATTCACTCAATAATGACATTTATAACTTTTCAACTACAGGTAGGATCACATCTATTTGAGGTTTAAATCCTTGGCAATAAAGCTTTCTCCCATCTATATCTCTGTTTTATTATGTGCTTAAAATTTGCTCTAAAAGATTAATAAAACGGAGTAGCAGGGAATGAATCTAGAAGTTTTCAAGAAATGCTGATTTATGTTTGTATGACATAATTTATTTATTTATTTTTTTTTAAGATTTTATTTATTTCTTTGACAGACAGAGATTACAAGTAGGCAAGAGAGGCAGGCAGGGAGAGAGAGGAGGAAGCAGGCTCTCCGCGGAGCAGAGAGCCCGATGTGGGGCTCGATCCCAGGACCCTGGGATCATGACCCGAGCCGAAAGCAGAGGCTTTAACCCACTGAGCCACCCAGGCGCCCCACATAATTTATTTTTTAAGCCCCTTTCCACTGGTGGCCAAAATGAAATTTTAGACAGGTAAGGACACACACACACACACACACACACACCCCACATGTGTGTTCTTCTTCCAATCTTCTGCCAGGTTATGGCTGTGTTTTATATGGTTCCTTGGTGCCATGGCCTCAGAGCTGGGTGGAGATGGGTGTCTATCCTTTGTTATGTCACCTTCAATCTGCCATCCCCTGAGAGGTGCATCTCCATAGCTAGTCTCTGGCATGTGCTGGCTGCTGGTTGCCTCTCACTTATGAATGCAGGAACCCTTCAGTCCAACCTTCTCCCAGCGACTTTAGGTTCTCTTAGGGACCTAGAAGTAGCCCCCCAAAGCCTATGCCATTCTGGAGCCTCAAGAACTGGGGTAGGAGTTGGGTACCCTTCTGTGGTATTCCTGACACAGGCTTCTTAGGCAACTCTGGTGTAAAAGGGAGTTCTGTGATGTTGTATGTATCCAATAGCCTATGTGACCACAGATCCAGGACCATGTCTATGCTGGGGTGGGGGTTAGGCACTCAGATTTTCCAAGTAGGTGGGCTCTTCTATACTCCTAGATTCCCTGAGTCATCTGGATTCTGCCCTACCCTCTGGTCATCTCCACCTATTTTCTCTGCTAGGGTTCTGACTTCTGGGGGAGTGCCCTGGGATCTTGCTCAGAGTTTCATGACTCCACATTTCCCCTTTTCTTCTCTAAATTCTTCCATCCCTCTCCAGCCTATGAAAATTTGATCTACTCTTCAGGATGAAAAAAAAAAACCTGAATCAAAATGAACACACATTGTTTGTCAGGGCCTAAACTTTGAAACTCAAAATGCTTTTTTCAACTCAGACTATAGTCAGACATGATTTGCAAAAGTCTAGTTTTGAGATGTTAAAAGATTGTGTAATGCAAATTCTCTCTCTTTCCCTCTCTCCCCTGGCCCCACCCTCTTTCTCTGCCCCTCCCCACTCTGCTGTGCACAGTATACACTGCATACCCTGGCTGAAGCCTCAGTGGGGGTAAGGCCAAAGGATGCTTGGGAGTACTGTGGGAAAAGAATTTGTTGTTTCTCTACAAAATGTTAATCCCACTGCACATGTAAATATTTAAACGCCACTTGGAAAGGGTCTTTTGCATCTATCAGATTCTTTGGTAGTGCTAATAATGGCTGAATTATGGGGTGTTGAAGATCACAGGCTGGGGAACCTCAGGAGACAAGGTTTCACCAAGGAGCTGTGGGAGAAGCCTATGATGTGGTCTCTGGAGTGCCTGGTCCTGACACTCAATATGATGGCAACTGCCTTGAGAACTCCTCTAGCAGCATGGTTCCAGGGGATCTGTGTGGAGGAAAATGGGGAGACTTGGAAACATTTGGCTTGGGAATTTAATCACATAGCATGAGTACATTCCTCATTTGTCTCCTTCCTTATCCTGCCATAACATATAGGAGAAAATAGGTACAGTGGAGGCTGAAGGGTGTTCTCGGCTTCTCTGGACACTTCCCATACATGGCTTCCAGAGACTGGTGTGGACAGAGCTGGGGACAAAGACTGATCTACCTGCATTCAGGTCTTCGTCACCTCTTCACTCCGCCCACACACATGCAGCCCTCAGCCCTCCACTCCCTTTAAATAAAGATATCAATATTGGTCTCTTCTTCCTCTTGCTCCTTCAGAGCTAAAGTGATATAATAATTTAAAAGGGATTGTTCCTAGTTTAACTACCACTGCTCCAGGCTGGGATTGCATCTTCACCTTGGACCATGTGGAGTTTACTCACCTCCCCTGAGGAAGAGATTTCTACTGCAGTTGGTAGAGGGCATTCTGAACTCTGCCCTCACGTCACACATCACATCTCTTTTGTGCTTTTTCAGGCTGGCACTGAATGGCCAAAATCACCATGCTTCCCCCTATAAGAGGAAGAGAGAAATACAGAAGGTGGGTGCTAATGAGCAAGGCTTGAAGGTATCTGGGTTAACAAAGTCTGATATTTGGAAGGAATATATAGGAGCAAGAAAAGTGTGGATGAAATTATGGATTTGGGGAAATATCACAAGTACTTAGAATATTAAAAACAAACAAACAAAAACTTGTGTCCATCATGTGAGTTTTTAGAGACACAGCACCCCACCTCTCTGGGGCATTATGTGTGACTATATGTGCCTCCCACACTAATCTGGTTGTTACAAAGCACCATGGCAACATATTGGTCCTTCAGGGTTCCCTCTTGCTGCTTTGATCTGGGGCTTTTGACTTGGACTCAAGGATGCTCTTAGGGACGTTGTCCATACTGGTTCCTGTGGCAGAAAATGCCACTTTCAGAAGCCTTATTCTGTACTCACCTATCCCAAGAAACCTGGGCCACCACCATTCAGTAGGGACCTTCAGCAAATTGAGAAAAATGGTTTCCAAACACAGCTCCCAGGTGGTGTGACATACATTTTCCCTGGAGTCTGGAGGGATGGTTGAATTATTAAACAAGATCTTGGCATATGAGCTCCACATAGTCAAGTTATCTGAACTAATGAGAAAGTCAAACATCCCCAATCCACAAAATGTTAGATTCTGCAAAGGAATACAGAAATCTTGGTTTTGACTCTTTTTTTTGGTCTTGAGGATTCTGGCTGGGCTGCCATAACAAAGTACTATAGACTGGGGGATTAAACAACAAACATTTATTTGCTTCACAGTTCTGGAGATTGGGAGTCCAAGATTGCTGTGTCAGCAGGACTTTTTCTCCTAAGGCCATTCTCTTTGGCTTGTCTCACTTTGGTCACCTTCTCACTATGTCCTCATGTGGCCTTTTCCCTTTGTGTCCATCACTGGTATTTCTCCCTCTTCTTATAAGGACACCAGTCACATTGGATTAGGGTCCTACTCTATGATCTCGTTTAACTGTAATTACCCCTTTTAAGGGTGCTATATCCTAATATAACCAGATTGGGGTTAGGGCTTCAACATAGGAATTTGATGGGGAGGGCATGGTACAGTTCATAACAATGATCCATTCTGCTACTTCATGACTTAAAACAAGAAAGCATTGCGTTATCTGCTGTCTCCAAAATAACGGTATGAATAGAATGGGTTGGACGGGGCACTGAAAAATATTCAGGAATGAAACCGGACACATCTTCATTGAAGCAGGCCTCTGTAACCCACTGGTTGAGACAAAGCAAGTCACTTTGCCTCCTTGAGTCATTATTTCTTCACTGGGGAGACAGGGGAAGTGCTATATAGCCTGCATGGATGGGAATATTAGAAATCATGTTTGCAAAACGGGTACTCACAGAAGATATTATTGTGAACCACTGGCATCATTCTGGACACTCCATGGGATCCAAAGGTACAGTTAAGTCCTTGCCCCCGTTGAGAGGCATTTATCTGAAGGATTCCTGAACATTGTGCTATAGGACCATGCAACCTTGGATACACCAGACTTGACAGTGAGCTAAAGGCCAGATACAATCAGGAGCTTGACACACACTACTTCTCCTGTGAGAACATTATGGAAATTTTCTTTGGGATCTTGAATGAACATTTGACTTCCCATGAGGACTGGATCTGAGGCTGAGCATGCACCCCATGCTTCACCACATCTGCCAATATTCTAACACAGACTTCCTCATATGTGATCTCCTTCTGCACCTTATAATCTAGAAAAAAATTTTGATTAAAAATAAATAGATATCTTTCATAATAATGAACAGGAGTACATGAGGGACTTCTTTTTTTAAAAAATTTTATTTATTTGATAGAGCTCACAAGTAGATGGAGAGGCAGGCAGAGAGAGAGGGGGAAGCAGGCTCCCCACCGAGCAGAGAGCCCAATGTGGGGCTCAATCCCAGGACCTTGGGATCATGACCTAAGCCGAAGGCAGAGGTCTTAACCCACTGAGCCACCCAGGTGCCCCACATGAGGGACTTCTTAAGGTTGTAAACTAGAACATGGATTTTACAGAGTTACACTGAAATTCCTATCACTGCAGAAATGTTTAACCAGGATCTGGAGTCAAGGAAAGGGCTGAGGAAGGAGGTCAAGCAGAAAAGGGAAAGCTGTAGTGACTGATCACAATGACAAAGGAGTCCACACAATGGTGCAGGGATGACTTAAAAACAATTAACTTAAGTTTCAATGATGTGGATGGAACTAGAGGGTATTATGCTTAGTGAAATAAGTCAGTCGGAGAAAGACAACTATCATATGATCTCCCTGATATGAGGAAGTGAAGATGCAATGTGGGGGGGTTGGGAGGTAGGAAAAGAATAAATGAAACAAGATGGGATCAGGAGGAAGACAAACCATAAGAGACTCAATCTCACAAAAAAACAAACAAACTGAGGGCTGCTGGGGGAAGAGGGGTAGGGTGAGGGTGGTAGGGTTATGGACATTGGGGAAGGCATGTGCTATGATGAGTGCTGTGAAGTGTGTAAACCTGGTGATTCATAGACCTGTACCCCTGGGGCTAATAATACATTATATGTTAATAAAAAATTTAAAAATTTAAAAAAAGAGTTAACTTAAGTTTCCCGATAAAATAGAGCAAAATGCTTTCATGCTTGAAACAACAACTTTTAAAAAAATAGATAAAATAAATAAAACATGGCTTTACAGCAAAGGATAGTAATCCCTGAGAGATGGGAAATGATAGGAGCAACTCCTACAATTGCCTCAAGTTTCCAGATTACAACAGAGAGAGGTACAACCCAGGCAGAGTCCAGAAGATTGCCTGAATGGAGGAGACAGAACTGAGATTCCAGAGCAAGGCACATAGAGTACATGCAGCAGAGTACCAGAGAGGAGAGAGCTACAAAAAGTCCTTGAGTGGTCAGCAGAATATGATCAAGGTATGCATGTGAAGAAACTACCAGAGGTTGTAGAAAAGGCCTCCTAAAAGGATCAGAGGAAACAGTGCCTGCATTCCCATGGGCCAAAAATCATATATTTCCCCCAAACCATATTGGTGGATAATTTATAGGGTATTGGGTAGAATCCTAAGAACAGACTTGCCTCACTTATGGGTAATAATTAACCCTTTATTGAACACTGGATCCTGTCTAGGAAATGTTAAAGCAGAACCTTAAAGGATCAAACTGTTTCCATATAACCTAACAGCAAACTGAGCTCAACAATATTTTTAGGGGTGCCTAGCTGGCTCAGTCAGTAGAGTGCAACTCTTGATCTCAGGGTAATGAGTTCAAGTCCTATATTGGACATGAAGCCTACTTAGAGGAAAAAAAATATTTGCAGGAATACAAAAAGTCCATTATGTAACAGGAAAATATTCACAATGTCAGACAACAATTAAAAATAATTAGACATGCAAAGAAGGAGGAAAATGATCCGTGAAAGATACATAGAAAAGAACATTCCATTGTTATTTTAACTCTATTCCAGGTGTTCAAGAAATTTAAATAGAGACATAACCCAAATTAAACTTCTAAAAATGTAAATGATAAGCCTGAGACAAAAAATGAAATACACTACATAAATCAAAGGGCATGTTAAACATTGCAGAAAAACAGATTTCTGAATCTGAAGACACAGCAATGGAAGCTATCCAAGAACAAACACATAGAGGAAAAAAATAATTAATGAATGAAAAGAGCATCAGTGAGCTGTGGAACAAAACCTTAAGTGGTCTAATATGTGTGTAACTGGTATTCATAGAGGGGGAAGGGCAGAAAAAAGTATCTGAAGAAATAACAGCCCAAAACATTTCAAATTTGATAAAAATTATAAAGCCAAAGATCAAAGATGTTAAATTCCAAACACAAGCAATATGAAAAAAGAATACACCAAGGCACATCAAAATCAAATTGCTCAAAACCCATCATAAAGAGAAAATATAAAAAATAGACGTGAAAATAGACTTGTCATACACACAGGAGCAAAAATCAGGATGATGGTAAATTTCTCATTAAAAACAAAAACAGATGTAGTGAAAAGAAGGGCCATCTGTATCCCAATGTTTATAGCAGCAATGGCCACGATCGCCAAACTGTGGAAAGAACCAAGATGCCCTTCAATGGGCAAATGGATAAGGAAGATGTGGTCCATATACACTATGGAGTATTATGCCTCCATCAGAAAGGATGAATACCCAACTTTTTTATCAACATGGATGGGACTGGAAGAGATGATGCTGAGTGAAATAAGTCAAGCAGAGAGAGCCAATTATCATATGGTTTCACTTATTTGTGGAGCATAAGGAATAACATGGAGAACATGGGGAGATGGAGAGGAGAAGGGATCTGGGGAAAATTGGAGGGGGAGATGAGCCATGAGAGACTATGGACTCTGAAAAACAATCTGAAGTTTTGAAGGGGTGGGGGGTGGGAGGTTGGGTGAGCCTGGTAGTGGATATTATGGAGGGCATGTATTGCATGGAGCACTGGGTGTGATGCATAAACAATGAATTCTTGTACACTGAAAAGAAATTTAAAAAATAAAAAATTTTTTAAAAACACACAAAAAAAAAAACAAAAAAAGGAAAGCAATAAGACAGGGGAAATCTTTAAAGCACTGAAAGTAAAAACTGTCAACCTAGATTACTACATCCAGAGAAAATATATTTCAAAAATGAAGATAAAATAAAGATATTTTCAAACATGCAAAGCCAAAATAATTCATTATCACAAAACAAGGAAATCCAACAGGCAGAAGAAAGATAGAAATATGGATCTACACATTGAATGAAGAGACCAGAAATGATAACTACATTGGGTAAATATACAAAATTGTTTCTTATTATTTAAACCCATTTAAAAGAAAATTGTTTAAACAACAGTAATAGTAATGTACTGTGGGGTTTATAAAATGTATAAAATCGTATGGATAACAGTAATAGCACAAAGGCCAGGATAACTAAAAAATATACTTTGTACGGTTCTTATGTTCTACTTAAAGTTTTATAAGATCATGTGAAGATATACTGTGATAGGTTAAAGATGCATTCTATAAATCCTAAAGCAACCACCAAACAACAACACAAAGAGCTATAACTAATAAGCCAACAGATGTTAAATTTTAATATAAATAACACTCATTTTAGCTAAGAAGAAATAGGAAAAAAGGGGAACAAAGTACAAAAGAGATAAACAGAAAAAAATAGCAAGATTTAAAGCTAATTTTGCCAATTATCACAGTAATTTTAAAGGGTCTGACAACTCTGATTAAAAGTTGGGGATTGGCAGATTAGATAAAATGTTCAAGATCCAACTATACGCTGTCTACAAAAAAAAAAAGAGAGAGAGAGAGAAACAGAGAAACCATGTTTTACATATAAAGATACAAATCATTTAAAAGAAAAAGGATAGAAAATTGTAAACCATATTAAAAATAATAGAAATAGTACTAAATTTGCTCATTAATATCATAAATAGTCAATTTTGGATGATAGAATGTTGCTATCAAAAATAACCTTAATTCACAATGATAAAGAGGTCAATTAAAGAGGATGTGACAATCCTAAATATGTATGCAACCACCCATTCAAAATACTTGAAGCAAACACTGACATAACTGCAGGGAGAAATAGACAAATCCATAGTTACAGTTAGAGATTTAAATAATTATTAATATTTATTAATTTTTAAGAATTAATAGAAGGAAACCTAGATGGCTCAGTTGGTAGTACATGTGACACTCAATACTGGGGTCATGAGTTCAAGCCCCACATTAGGTGTAGAGATTACTTAAAAATAAAATCTTTAAAAATAAGAATAACAAGAATTAATAGAATAAATAACAGGAACTCAGTAACAACACAGAAGACTTTAATAACACAGTCAACCAACTTTTCCTAATTGACATATAAAACATTCCAATAACCAACATCAGAATACTTTTTTTTCATGTGCTGCAGAAACAATATTAACCAAGGTAGAACATATTCTGGGTTCTAAAACAAGTCTCAATAAATCAAAAGGATTTAAGTCAAACAAAGTATATTCTCTAGCCATAAACAATTAACTAGAAACCAGTCATAGAAATATCTCTTGGGGGAAAAAAATCTCTAAATATTGGAAAGTAATTTACACATTTATAAATAACACATAGGTCAAAGAAAAAAACAGAATGGAATTAGAAAGTATAAATGCAAATGAAAACACAACACATCAAATTTGTGGGCTTCCACTTTAATTACATTAGAAAAAGAAAAGGTCTCAGGTCAATGACCACAGAGTACACCAGAAAGAAAAAAGAGCAAACATAATGGAATATATACAGAAGAAATGGAATTTAAAAGTAGAAATTAATGTAACAGAAAACCAACCAAAAATACAAATCAATGAAATCAAAAGTCAATTCTTTTAGAAACTCAATAAACTGATAAACCCCTAGCCAGTCTGATCAGAAAGAAAGAAGATGCAGATTACTACCTTCAAGTGACATTGCTACAGATTCTATAGGTTCAAAGAAATATATGGACTATTATTAACAAGTTTATATCAATAAATTTGACAAGTTAGATGAAATGGACAACTTTTTGAAATATATAAACTAGAAACCTCACTCAAGAAGAAACTGATAGCATGAATTATCCTCTATCAAGGAAATTAAAATTAGACTCAACATCCTTAAAAAGGAAACAAGTGAAAAAATGTTACCAGACCCAAATATCTTCACTAAGAAATTTAAGCAAGAAATAATATTAATTCTACATAAACTATAAACTTTTACATAAAAATCAAAGAGAAAGGAGTACTTCTCAATTCATTACATGAGACAAGAATTACTCTGATATGAAAGCCAGGAGAAGATATTACAAGAAAAGAAAACTACAGAGCAATGCTTTTATGACTATAAACACAAAATTCCTGAACAAAATACAAAGAAATTGAATCAACATGTGAAAAAAAGCAAATGTGTGGCCAGTCTGGGTTAATCCTAGCAGTGTATGGTTGATTTAACATCTGAAAATCAGTTAATTAATATACCATGCATTCCAGTCATTTCACACCTAGGTCTTTATTTACCCAAGAGAAATCAAGGCATATATTCATATAAGAATACGCAAATGAATTTTTACAGCAGCTATATTTGTAAAAGCCAAAACCTATAAAATCCCAAATCCTCATCAATGATTGAATACACATATTGTATTATATTCATACAATGGAAATTACTTAGCAATAAAAAAGAATGAACTAGTGATACATGCAACAATATAAATGAATCTCAAAATAATTATGCCAAATAAGAGAAAGAGAATTTTATTTAAATTCTAAAAAGCACAAACTGGTGTATAGGGACAGCTATCAGAGGTTGACTAGGGTTAGGGGCAGACTGGAGAGGTGAAAGAGTCAATGATATAAAGCAGCATGAAAAAAATTTGAGGGGATGTCATATATATTCACAATCTTGATTATAGTGATAGTTTAACAGGTATATTCGTTAAAACATATCTTATTGTGCACTTTAAATGTATTCATATTTTTAAGTGTTAAATATACCTCAATAAAGCTATTTTATTAAGAAAATAATAACAAACTTTAAAAAGGCCAGGATGCTTTTGGAAATACGTGTTGTGGTGGCCGCGTGTTTGCACCAACCAAAACTTTGTGCCATCAGCAATGCACAGTGAACACAGAACAGAAGCAATATGCTATCTGCTCTGCCCTGGCTGCCTCAGCCTTACCAGCAGTAGTCATTTCTAAAGGTCATCGTATTGAGGAAGTTCCTGAACTTCCTTTCATGGCTGAAGATAAAGCTGAAGGTTGCAAGAAGACCAAGGAGTCTGTTTTGCTTCTTAAGAAACTTAAATTATATCAAAAAAGGTCTATGATATCAATGGGATGATATATAAAAGCTAGATGATATCAAAAAGGAATGATATCAAAGAGGTCTATGCCTCCCAGTGAATGCGAGCTGTCAAGGGCAAAATAAGAAACCATCATTGTATGCAGTGCAGGGGACCCTACATCACCTACAATGAAGACAATGGTATCATCGAGGCCTTCAGAAACATCCCTGGAATTACTTTACTTAATGTAAGCAAACTGAACATTTTGAAACTTGCTCCTGGTGGACCTGTGGGACATTTCTGCATTTGGACTGAAAGAGCTTTCTGCAAGTTACACAATCTCTTGGCACTTGGTGTAAGGCTGCCTCCCTCAAGAGTAACCACAACATTCCCATGCATAAGATGCTTAATATAGACCTTAGCGAATCTTGAAAAGCCCAGAGATTCAAAGAGCCCTCTGAGCATCATGCAAGAAGATTCATGGCAGAGATCTGAAGAAGAATCCACAGAAGAACCCAAGAATCATGTTGAAGCTAAATCCATATGCAAAGACCATGCACGAGAACAACATTCTTCACCAGGCCAAGAATTACAAACTCTGGATGGATAAGGCAGCAGCAAACTTAGAAGCCAAATCAGATGAGAAGGGGGTTCAAGGCGAGAAGCCCATGGTAGGGAAGAAAGGAAAGAAGGCTACTGGTGTGCAGAAGAAGAAGAAACCTTTGGAGGGCAACTACCAAGAAACCAGCAGCTGATAAGAAGGCTGCAGAAAAGAAACACACCATAGAAGATAAGAATCCTGCTGTCTAAAAACTTACATTTATTTATTCCATAAAAGTCAAATCATTTAGACAGCTAATTTTGAATAAAGACCTGATCAAAGACAGTGGGAAAAGGAAAGATATCAAATATCCCCAAATTGATCTATAGATTCAACATAATTCCAAACAAAATTCTAGAAAGATTTTTTAAAGAAATTGACAATATTAAAATTTACATGAAAATACAATAGACTTTTATAAAACTAAACAAGAAAATAATTTGGAAGACTTATTCTACCTGACTTCGAGACTTCATATAATACACTAATCAAGGCAATGTGGCTTTGGCATCAAGATAGACAAGTAGATAAATGGAACACAGTATATACCTGTGTGTATAGTACAGATCTGAGTTCTGACACTGGTTCCAAGAAAATTAAATGTGGAAAAAATTTTTGAATAAAGGATGTTAGAACAATTGGAAAACCATGAGCAATAAAATAAACATCAACCATTATCTCACACCATAAAAAATGAACTTCAAATGGATTACACACCTAAAATGAAAACCAAAAGCTATAAAACTTCTAGAAGGAAACAGAAAGTCTATGGGTGTTGGGGTAGGGCAAGTTTTCTTAGATGCAACACAAATGTCAAATTGTAAAACATAAATACATATATACATGCACAAGTAAATAGAATTTAACCAAAACAAAAAAATTTTGCTCTCTAAAGAGCAAAGAAAATTATTACGAAAACTAAAAGGCAAGCCATAAGCAGAAAGAAAATATTTGCAAAAATGTATCAGGCAAAAGACTCATATTCAGAAGACAGAAAGAGTTCTTACAAAAAATAACAAAAACAAACTAATAATAATGTAAGGAAAATATTTGAACAGGTACTTCACAAATAAAAAATAAATAGCCAATAATTACATAAAATATGCCAATGATATTATTTTTTCGGGGAAACATAAGTTAAAGCCACTAAATAAGATAACATTCCATTAACATTAGAATCACTAAATGTTATAAGAAAAAAATTAAAATTAAAAAATACTGACTTTATCAATGTTATGAGACTATGAATAAATTGAGATATTCATGTGATGGTGGGAATATAAAATGATACAACTCCTTTGGAAAACAATTTGATGGTTTCCTAAAAATTTAAACATACAGCTACCATATGAGCCAACATTCTACTTATGGTTATTTATCCAAGAGGGATAAAATCATATGTTCACACAAAGATCTATAGATAAATGTGTACCGCATTTTTATCTGTGATAACCAAATACTGGAAATAACTCAAATGCCCTTTAACAAATGAATGGATAATAATTTGTGGAATATCTATACAGTGGAATATTATTCAGTAATTCATGCAACACAAGTGACAGTCAAAATAATTATGCTGAGTGAAAAAAGCAAGATAAAACAAAAATTGCAAATGCATATATAAATTCAAGAAAATGTAAACTGATATGCAGTGACTGAATGAAATTAGTGGTTCATTAGTGGATGAAAATAGTGATGGAGAGAGAATTTTGAGGGTAATGAAAAATTTTTTATTTTATTTGTAATAGTGGTTTCATAGGTATATGTATTTATGTCAAAACTGACTGTAAGGGGGTGCCTGGGTGGCTCAGTCAGTTGAGTGTCTGCCTTCAGCTCAGGTCATGATCCCAGAGTCCTGGGATGGAGCCCCACACTGGGATCCCTGCTCAATGGGGAGCCTGCTTCCCCCCTTCCCTCCTGATGCTCCTCCCTGCTTGTGCTCTCTCTCCCTGTCAAACAAATAAATAAAATCTTTAAAAAAACAAAAAACTGACTGTAAGTACATGTATGTTAGCATACTTCAGTTTCAAGTATATGTACTTTAATATACTTCAATTGTTCCTCAATAAGAAAACAAAATTCTATTCATAAAAGTAACACAAAGAGTTCCCAATGGCCAAAGTGGAACCATTAGAGAAACAAAACAGTTTTGGATCATAGCCAAACATACAAAATGCATCCATGTGTCCACACAGACTTAAATGAGTTAATTATTGGAAGAGAAGAGAAAAATACTCTATGTAGAAGAATTCCAAATAATTTATGTAGATACTCTACCATCACAGAAGTGAAGTATAGCTCTCCACTCCTTATGTGTAGAAAGTACAAAGTAAATTTCTTCTAAAAAGTACAGTATGAAGAGAGAAATAAAAACAGTAACTTTTAGTGGAGAAACCTGACAAATGCTACTTCAGCCCGGTGATCAAGGTCAACATTAACAGTGATAAACCATGTTGACATTATGTACACTTGATAAGATATAATGAGAATGGTACTTAACCTCTGTGCTTTTTCTTTCAAAAACCCATAACCCCATTCTATTTGGGAGGAAAAATAAAAACAGACAGGTTGCAATAGCGAATCATGCTATAAAATACTTGTTACTCAACACCGTCAAAGTCATGAAAAACAAGGAGAGTCTTAGAATCTATCACAAGAAAGAGAAACCTAAGGAGACCTGAAAATTGAATACAATGTGGTATCCTGTGATCCCATGGGATCCTAGAACTAAGAATAAATAAATAAACTATGGACTTCAACTAAAAATAATACACCAATATCTGCTTATTTATAGGAAATGCTTCATTAATATAAGACATTAATAATAGAGAAGGCTGAGTTTGTAGTGTATGGGAACTATAGTAATTCATGTGTTTAAAATGAACTCATAAGTAAAAATGAATAATGAAAGCACAACATATCCAAATGTGGGGATTGCTGCCAAGTATGTACCTAGAGTAATATGAATCGGTTTAAATATTATATAAAGTGTTTTTTAAATTACAAAAAAGAATAAATAAAATCTAAATTAGGTGGAATTTAGGAAAAGAACAATACTGATAAGGGCAGAAATCAATGAAATATAAAATGGACAATGGAAAAAACTAGCTCTATGAAAAGATTTTAAAAATCATAACCCCTGTGAGATAGATCAAGACAAAAAGAGTGAAAAACAAAAATTACTAACATCAGTAAGGAAAGAGACATCCCTATAGATCCTACAGACATAAATGAAACAATAGGGTAATATTATCAACTTTTTTTTTTTT